>CM060075.1:1801194-2006194 GCA_030533445.1 Cyprinodon diabolis | reverse complement strand
GCCAAATCCATTAACAGAACCTGTTCCTCTTCGATATCTAGCAACTCTAGATCTCTGTGACCCTGATGTCTTGCAGATGCACCATTGTTGTTTTGAAAGATAAAAACTCCCGCCAGCGCCGCCAAAGTTCTTGTGACCATCTGCTAAAGTTCTCACAAGTTCTTTAATCGGCTCCCCCTAGTGCTTTGGCGGGAAACTGCTGTGCGTCCCTAGAAATTCCAGACCGACGGTGCAGAAACATACCAGACAACTGGTTCTTGTCCAGACCCAAGCCACATTAGGCGTGTGCAGTTGCAGAAGTCTAATCTTCCCTTTAATATTGACTCGCTGTGTAAAATGACAATTTCCTGACTAAAGTGACGTCACGGCATCCCTCAGTGGGTCACGTGACCAAATGAGGAATTTTGGGTCATCTGTTATCTTAATGAATTATTTTATGCTATAAACAACAAAAATGTTGCACTTTTTTTCACTTGTGATGTATTTTTTTGTACATATTATCAAATTTATAACTAAGTGTTTTCTAGTTGATCTTTAAGGAGTTAATGTGATAAAAAGAATAATTCATATTTTATTATTTCCACTAAGTACATTTAAAGAAATGAACATATCGAACCGTTTCTGACTACCTCATAAATAAGAAGTTGATTGGAAGTGAACTTTTATTGTCTGGAGTCCAAAGGATCCAGGTTTGTTTTTTACGGACGTTCTCGTTTCTACAGTTTTTGAGATCATCCTGGCGTATCTTGAGAAGGGCGGCTGGCAGGAGGCTTTCTTCTCCATCCTTCCTCAGAGAAAAGGAGCCGTGGCTGTCAGCCAGGATGGAGGCACCCCTCAGGAAAACAACGAGGAGGAGGAGGAGGAGGAGGAGGAGGAAGGCTCCAGTTCGGACTCGGACGCTGCAGAACGAACAGAAATCAGAGACTAAACATGTGGGACTAAATGACGCCTCCCTGCAGAGTTCCAACATCTGTTTTTGTTTCTCGTTTTCAGACGTTTTGTTTTACTGGATATTTATTGAAATGTTTAATTTTGCTGCAGGTTATGGAAGAAACGAAGTTTTTATTTTTGTTCTTCAGGCTCATTTTCTTTACTATTGTTGCTCTTTGGACTAAAAAGTCAGATTTGTGCTTAAATGATTTGAAGAAGATGAAAAAATGTGTAAAGCCTGAAAATAAACTGCATACCTGTTTGCTGGTTTAAGGGATTTGATTATAAATCTGCTTCACTACAAGTGAGACTGTTCTGGTATTTTATTTTTTTATTTAGTCATGGCTACAGTTTTGACCCTTGTATATATCATATTATATGGATATTTGTTTAACAGACAATGCTGTATTGCTATGTGGTAAAATTACTGTAAAATAATCTATTTCAGATACGATTAAAAAAAATAACTCAACAGATATAGGTATAAAAATTAGGGCTACATGTGATTACATTTTTTTTTTCAGTTTTTCAAAAACAAAACCAGGAAAAAAATCAAAATAACGATAAATAAAAGAAATAATAAAAGTAAAAAAAAAAATAAAGTTAATGAACACATCTTACTGGCATGTATACTTTTCAACACAGTTGGAACTTTTTTCATTTATACAAAATATGAATGAACATTATGAATATTAGGATTTATAGGTATATATATATATATAAAAAAAAACATTTAAATCATCCTGACAAGGACTAAGCAGGAGAAAATGGACTTCTCAAAGCCCCCTTTTTTTTTTTTTTTGATTTTTCAACAAGCTCTTAAGACCAAATCATTAAAAACTACCATATGATGAGTTTAGGCAAAGTTACAGTTAAGAATATATATATTTTTGTTTTGTTTGCCATACATACACCAAATATTTATGACAAAATATGTTCAGCTAGAGATTTTTTTTCTTCTATTTGGAGAATAATTTCGTAACATTACGGGAGTAAAATAATAAAATTATAAGAATAAAGTCGCAATATTACGAGAATAAAGTCATAAAATTACGAGAGTAGTCAAAATAATGAGAAAAAAGGCGTAATATTACGAGAAAAGTCATAACACTATGCAAGTAAAGTCGTCAAATTTCAGGAATAAAGCAAAATTACGAGAATAAAGTCGTAAAATTCTGAGAATAAAGTAAAATTACAAGAATAAAGTAAAATTACGAGAATGAAGTCATAAAATGATGCAAATAAATTCATAAAATTATGAGAAGAAAGTCACGAGAACAAAGTAACATTACGAGAATAAAGTAACATTACGAGAACAAAGTAACATTACGAGAACAAAGTAACATTACAAGAATAAAGTAACATTACGAGAAGTCGCAACAGGAATAAAAATGAGAATAAATTCGTAAAATTACGAGAATAAAGTTGTAAAATACAATCATATATCAGATAGGATGTGGATTATCATGTGAAGTTATACTTTGGCATCAGGAAATCTTTTAGCAGCAGCATCAAACTGGGCAGGAGGTCAAAGTGGACTCTGGTTGCTGATTGGTGGAGCTGGTCGGACGTCATCTGCTGGGCGGAGCTCCAAGCTTTCTTTCTGAAACGTGTTGTTGTATGATGACTTTATTCTTGTGCTAAACAAATTAAAAAATCTCTATCCTGGCCCTTCAACTCCGTCGTAGAATATAAGTACTTCTGTAATGGGTATTTCTAATTTTTTATATATCCTCGAAATAGTGTTATGATCCCATTATCTATCTATCTATCTATCTATCTATCTATCTATCTATCTATCTATCTATCTATCTATCTATCTATCTATCTATCTATCTATTTATTTATATATATTTATATAAATTATGTTCCTCTATTTAAATATTTTTAAATTAATCTCTTACGCTTCGGATAGATAGAATCTAAGAATCTTTCAAACATATTTGCAGAAATTAACTCGTTCAAAAAGCCAAACCGGAAATGCCGGTAACCATGGTAACCAGGTAACAAGAACAAGAAGCTGCTGGTTTCCGTGTCATTTCGCATTTTTAAAAGAAGACTCGAATGTCCCAGAAAGCGCTGAAAGTCTGGGCTGTAGTCAAACTCGGAGCGGTAAGAAGCGGCCGGGTCTCGGTGCTTCTGGCTCGGTTCGGGAGTTCGGACGGTACCTACCTGGGTTCGGTTCTCCTGCCACCCGCTGGAAATATGTTTGATTTTATATTCACCTTCAAATTATTCCGCTCATTTTGTTATAAAAGAAAGATGTTGTCTTTATTGGGTTCAGAAATCATTCAGAACTTTTAAGACATCAAAGTGAATTAATCAACAATGAAGCCGAAAAGGTGTGAAAGAAAAAACAGTTAGGCCATTTTTTTTTTACTCCATTTCAATGGTTTAACTTGATTAAAGCATATTTAAAGACTAAAATAGGAGATAAATGTAGCTGTTCTTGGTGTTACTCTGCTTTCATTAAGATGTTGTAGCTGATGCTTGCAGTGAGCTAAGCCCTCCTGTAGGGGTCAGTGTCACACAGGCTCTGGAGAAGCCTCTGATGGTATGGAGTGACTTTTGTTCCATTATTGTTGCAAGCGAAAAGCATGTTTTGGTAATGGGAAGTTGATGAAAATGGTGGCTAGAATGGAAGTTTTGAAACATTTCATAACAAAATAATAAAAATCTTATATATTTTTTACTTTTTCAATCTTTAGTACAGTGGAATCCGCTTACAGTGATCATGTTGGTCCAGAGCCAATTTGAACACTATAAGCGGTTGATTACTATAGCAGAATATACCGTTATTTCACTTATTTTTTATGCAGAATAATATTATTTTTATTACAGTACCACGCAACTTTAATTACAGTATACTGCGCTGTGCGCAGACATAACTGGTAGCCTAGTGCAGCCGGTGCATTTTTTTAACAAGTCGGAAGTTTGAAACAAACGGTTTCATAGAACAAAATAAAAGATAACTGCATAGGCTACAGAAAATTAAAGCTAGCCTACGTCTGTTTTGTGTTGCGGATCTGCTGCGCCGCATTAAGAAATCACTTCACATATTTATCCATGGTTCCCCTGGATCAGAGTGTTGTCCAGCACATAGTTCACCTCTTTTTCAAAATGATGTAAAAGCCAACATGCAGGAGACCAGTCTTTAAAATGTAAACTGCATTCCTCATGTCAGGTCTGGAAGAGACAAAAGTCACCTCTTCTCCATCCTCCCCCTCCTCGCTGCGCGCAGCACTGGTACCCGAACCTCCGCGATGATGTCCTCATCCGTCACAGGCTCTGACACCTGAGTGCTGTCATCAATTTCGATCCACTTATTAATGGCCAAGCCAAGGACCCCCAAACTGATTGCGAGATGGAGCGGGGACCCCCTAATTATATATATTGTATGAAATAGAGTTCTATCAAACTGGTCCTATAGTCTCTCTATTACAGATGGAGTAATGTAACTAAAGCAATCCCTCCCTGGGATTATTAAAGTATTTCTGATTCCTGGTTGATGGGACAGGTGGTGTGAATGAAACGGTGCCCAGCTTGAAAGAGCTCCTGTGTGTCGCTGAATGTGTGCATTGATGACTGAAAGACATCTTCTGCTTTCATTTATCTGTTTACTACAGTGTGTTGAATTCATGTTAATGTGGATTTAAAGACTTTTTAATTAGTGCAAAAAACTGCAGGAGGGAATATAAAAAAAGGAATCAACCAAGACTTTCGCGACCACCATGCAGTACCTCTGCGGACCCCCTAGGGGTCGCAGACCCCCTGTTGAAGACCTCTGTTCTACACCAAACCAAGCTTCTGCCGCCCTGGCGACCTCTTCCACAACATCTTCGTCCCCGCTTTCCTCCTCTAAATAAAAAATGGATGACGGAGGAGACTCATCCACGACCTCCGACACTAAACTCTCCTCCTCTTGCATGTTTCCGCTGTCCATAACGGTTGGAACAGCCGCTTCCTTACGACTTTAACCTCTTAACCGTTTCCTTCCTAAATGGAGCTACTTTGGCCCCGTCCACACGAAGCCGAACCCTGGCCTAAACGCACAAATTTTTCACCAAACCAGCCTCTCATCCATACGAAGCCGGCGTTTCGGGGGTCTGTAAACGATCTTTTTTTTATTCAGCCTTCAGAGTGGGAAGATTTTGAAACGCCGTTTTCGCATTTCCATCTTTAAGCTCTAACCGCATTTTTTTTCTTACACGCATGCGTCATAGCGTCGCCTCTAAACACGCATGCGCGACACAGTATCACAACAACAATGGCGCCGTACTGTGTTGAATGGTTGCTGCTCATGCTACTCACCCTGCTGTCGGGCTTACAACAGAATCATCTTCTTCTGGAATATCTCCAGGAAGAACAGAGCAATATCGACCACATAGTTCAGCACCTGAATTTGACTGAACCACCAAAATGGACCCGCAGGGCAACCATGTATAAATATTAGTGCGCATGCCCAACATTTCGTCGCCTATTTTTGCTTTGGCACCACAGCGCCACTTACAGGCCTGGCATACATTTTGCAGCGTTTTCATGCATTCGTGTGGACGATCACATTTATTTTACATCTCCGTCTTTACGACAAACGTCCTGGAAAATATTAGCGTTTCGTGTTCGTTTTGACTTCGTGTGGACGGGGCCTTTATCTTCACATTTTCAAACACAGAGGTGTTTATAGATCAGTGCTTTCAGACATCTGCTTTTGTCTTTGTGAACCCCAGTAAACCCCAGCCTTGGCAGAAGGCCACTCAAGCTAAGCTTGTTTCTGCTGAAGGTTTCTTCCCATTAAAACAGAGTTTTTCTTCCCCACTGTCGCTGCATGCTTGTTCGGTACGAGGGATTGCTGTAAAGTCAAAGCAAAGTTGAAGCAAATGTCTACTGTCGCCCAGGAGGAGCGAAAACAACCAGTCTGACCGGATCGTCGGTTTCAATTGTCTGCCTTCAGATGACGTGCTGTGAATTGGTGCTATATTACATTTTCTGGCAAAGGGTTAGCACCCTCTGCTGGTAGCCAGGAGCAAATAAATCATTCATCATGTGACTTTGATCCTCCTGACTGTGTTGACGTTTTTTTCTCCGATGTTCTCAGGTTTCCTGTCCCGGAGTTCGTCTGTCAGCCAAAGATGACATTTTCCTCAGCATGTTCTTCATGGATCAGCTCCATCAGTCCGAGAGTCTTCCTGCCGTCTTTCCTCTGCTGTTCCACCAGAAGATGACGTTTGAAAAGGCAGATATACACATAGACCATGAAGAAAAAGTTGCATGTCTTACAAAACATGAAGTTATTTCTGTGTTTAGATGATTGAAGAGGTGCAATCATTGTTTTCCTCTCAGATCTTCAGGCATGCAGCTGATCCAAAAGACATCGCTCTGCTGCTCGAGAGTAGGGGACTCCTTTTCCTCTTGTTTCTTAATAAAAGCTAAATTTCACATACTGCACAGCTGTATTAGTGGAAGTTTTCTTGTTTTTAGAATGATGTAGAGGAAACGTCCGCTCATATTCAGAATTCAAACTTCTGAAAGTTCTTTGAATATGAAAATATTCCATCCTGTTCAATAAATGATCCGTGTTTTTAATTAAGAGTAATTTTCATGTGAATGTGCTTTACTGGAGGATCCATGTTTGTCAAAGAACACTACTGCCACCTACTGGTTGGTGACGTCACGGTGCGGTATCGGCTGTTGATCAAGTCCCAGTGCTGTATCTGGTGTTTGTCACAACGCGCTATTATCCAAGTCATCTTGAAAACATTCTTCTTCCAAATGTTGGCTACATATTACGTGTTTTTTCTCTGGCCAGAAGTTCGGTGGCAAATCCTCCCTCTTCAAGTTGGCGATCCAACGACCAACCCGTCCGTGGAGGATCAGGAATCAGAAAGGTGGAATAACTCTTTTTTTCACTTTTACCCGATGTATTCCAGCATCCAGCTGCCATGCACGTGGGCATTGTCAGTTTCACTATAGCTCTGGTGAATTTCAATGGTGAAGTCCTCTGGAAATCTTCAATAATTGTTGTTGATTGCAGATGTGTCTAGTAGTTCCCATTGATTTAGCTTGGAAAGCGGGGAGAATGGCGCTAGGCTTACCGCACCGTGACGTCACTGCTGGAAGATGGCAGGAGGGAGGGGTTACTATATTTGGGCAAAAATGGCCGCTCCCAGACTCAGTGCTAGCGACAAAAAATTTTGTTTTTAATTTTTCTACTGATTAACGCTAAATTCATTAAATCACTGCAAATGTGTTAGTTTAGATAATAATCCATTGATCATTCCTTGCTGACCGGACTTCTCCTTTTATAACATCTTCTTTGCCAATGATGCACACAACAAAAACATCAAATTATTATCAATATCTTGTGGATCATTTTACTGCTTATACAGAAAAGTGTGCCTGCCGATCCTTTAGATGGCCTGATTGTGTATTTATGGTCTCTCCTGCAGAGGAAACTGTCAGGATAGAACTGGTGCAGCTGATTCCTCCAGGTAAGAAACAGTCTACATCAGGCATCCCCAAACTCGGTCCTCGAGGCCCGCTGTCCTGCAGGTTTTAGAGGTTTCTCTGCTCCAGCACAGCTGATTTTAATTGAAAGCTGATTAACAGGCTTTTGGTCTACTGCAATCATTATAACCAGCTGTGCTGAAGCAGGGAAACCTCTAAAACCTGCAGGACAGCGGGCCTCGAGGACCGAGTTTGGGGATGCCTGGTCTACATGATGCAGACTTTAGACGATATCTGCTTTTTTTCTCCCTCCAGTTAAATTGATTTATACATCTTGTTTAGTTTTCATACTTTTGGTTTGTTTGATCTGGTTTCCCTCCAGATGTCTGTTAAGGTTCTATTTATGATTAGAACCAACACTACAAAAAGTGACAAAATGTAATATTCGTAAAAAAATAAGAGTATTAGCACCTAATTTGCATGGGTAAGCGAAAGTATTTGCCTGTGAAATTAGTATTTTTGCACTTAAAAGAAGAAAAGAATATCTCTAACATCTTATCTTAACTTCAGTTCAGATAATCTTCCTATTTCATTCAATCAATCAATCAATCAATCAAGTGTAAAAGGGACTATAGACTCTAATTTATAGCTGTGAAATTGAAGGCTGTTCACGTCTGTGGTAAAATTCTAACTAGTTCCCCACAGTGCCATAACGTCCTGCAGGACTTATATACTGTTCAACCTTTGGTTATAAACAAATGCAGCTTCTGGGCCGTGTCGTTTCTACAACCAGGGAAATCATAGAAATAAGGATTTAGTTTGTATGATGTTGGTCCAAACCGGACAAACAAGCCTGAAGATACTTGTTTTTAATGTCTTTTCTTAAAAAAGGAGTATTTATCATTAAAGTTTTCAAACCCAAGGTGCCGTCTGAAATGCTTAAGTCAGGAAAATGGCTGACATAGCATGACAAGAACTTGGCAGGAAAAATAAGAGGCTTGGTTCTAATGAAACCCAAAGGTCTGCTGTTGACTCAAAGCGTATGTTTCTCCTTTCTACGACCGTGGCCGTTTTGTAGCTGGAGACACCCTGGCTTTCTATGAAGAAGACGCTCGAAGTTTCTTGTTTCCAGAGCCCAAACTTGTTCCCCCATTCTCCGGATTGGGTCGAGAGGTTCTGATGACGAGAGCTGCTCACTTCCGTGTGAGTACATCCCTTTTAAACCAATTCAGTTTTTTTGGTTAGAACATTCAAGAGGTACATTTCTGTAAAGAAAAGCCTTGCAAATGTTAATTCAATTCAATTCAGTTTATGTCATCTCAAGGCACTTTCCAGTTCACCAGATCATCCAGTCAGATTGATTCAAAGGTTTCTATCTAAGGAAAACAGCTGATTGCATCGACTCATTGACTCTTCAGCAATCCCTCACACTAAGCATGCTTGTAGCGACAGTGGAGAGGAAAAACTCCCTTTTAACAGGAAGAAACCTCCAGCAGAACCAGGCTCAGTGTGAGCGACCATCTGCTGAGGCCGACTGGGGTTCAAGGAGACAGAAGCAGACATAGAAAAAGAAGCATAGATACAAAAGACAGCTGTCAACAGCCAGGCAGACGAGCTCCGAGCCAGCTCCCATGTCAGAGGATGAAGAGAGCACATCCAGTTAGTCACAGTCAGAGAAACAGGACTACACTGGAAAACAGGCCAAGCTCCAACATCTAGGAACAAAGGTGTTGATGGCAGCAGCACAGCTGATATTTCTCTCCAGGATGGAGTCACAGCCAAACAGGAACAGACCAGATGAAGCTACTATGAGAAAAAGCAGAGAGAGCAGAACGTTAGAGATTGAACTAACAGATTCTGCAGAGTGGGAGAATAGAGATAGAATGAAGCAGAATGATGAGAAAGGGGTCCCTATGTCCTCCAGCAGTCTAAGCCTATAGCAGCAGAACTATAGAGATAGCTCAGGATAACCTGAGCCACTCTAACTAAATTTTTTCAAAAATTAATGTTTTAAGCCTAGGCTTAGAAGTAGATGGGCTGTCTGCCTCGTGGACAAAAAATTGGTTGTCGCTTCCACAGGAGAGGAGCCTGATAACTAAAACTTACCATCTCCTCTCCAGGGTATTGCTCCTCGGCTGGAGTTTTCCACAATGACAGCCATCACTGAATCCCCAGCGGATACAGAGGTCACTGTTTACCCAACAGCTCCACTTGTAAGAATGTTTTTTCTGTTTTTAAATGTATCAAGAGCTGTAATGAAAAGTTGTGTTTCATCTGAACTGTCATAGAGAGTTATTTGCAGTTAAGAAAAGATGGGGTTATTATGAAATCAAAAGCAAATGTTTGTGAGATGTAGAGAGAGAGAGTCGGTAGGATCAGAGCCAACAGTCATGGTTCTTTGGTAAGACGTAGAAGGTCATTATAATGCTGCTTTTACACCAGAGTTTTAAAGGTGTCAAATTAAAGGGGCTGTGAATACCGTCTTACTGCATGTTTTTTACTTATTTGTTGCAGTAAAATATTTTGATGACCATGTATCATTTTCCCCTCATTTCCCATTTGTGTTCGTATTATTTTTGATGTTCTGAGACTTTTATTTGTTGTTTCCAGAGGTCAGTGTTTAGAAGGAGCAGGAGGTTCTTCAGGGCATCTAGATCCGGCCTTCCTGAGGTCCCTGGTGGATGGAGAGGGGACCCAATGGTCAGAGAGAGACCCAGCACCTCGCCTCCCTCATACGTACCCAGATCGCAGTCTCTGTCTCCACTGAGAGCTGGAAACACTCGCTGGGAAACCTCTCCATCTGTAAGCCACACAGCAGCTACATCTAATGTGTTCAAGCATCGGTTAGAGGCAGCAGGGGGCAGCAGAGAGCTTCGTGGGGCAGATTGGAAACTTTCTGCTCAAACAGAACAGAAAGTGGAATCCTTCCTAATTTTTTCATTTCATTACATCAGATTATTGTCACACTATTAAGACTGTATCATTTTTTTGATTCTTGTTTTTAGTACAATAAAAAAAAAATACAGATAAATAGCATGATTACAAACTAAGAAAATTAGACACAAAAACACTTTTCCAAAGAAGTTTTTTAACTAAACATATAAAAAAATGTTACCACTGCAAACACAAATAAGTAACTGCAACATAAATATTAATTTACTCGGTTACTTAAAAATTGTAATTTGATCAACATAAAATCACAAGTTATTAGAAATTATTTTTTTTCTTCTCTATTTTGATTTAATTTGAATTAAAAAAGCTCATTAGTCCAAAAAAAAAAAAAAAAAATTAACTTGGAAAAAAAAATACAATGTTGACATTATTTAAAGTTTTACTGTTTAAAGGCTTTTTTATAATGTAAAATCAACTGTTTTATTTTGCAATTATTACCTTTATGAACAATATTTTTCGCATCACACATTATCTCATATTTATGTACAATTTATACCATCAGCATTAAAACTATATCTGTTCCATCATATATTAAAAACATATTTTTACTTAGAAGTTGACGCATTATCTTTTCCCAATTAAATCAGACAGCAGCCTCACTCATGGTGTTACAGCTAAAATTAGCCACGCCCACTGCCGACCAGTCAGCCAATGGGATCATAGTGTCAAAATCTGCTTCCTTATTACACTCAAGTTGTTCTTTATTCGTTTTTTGGGGGGTTATGTTTAACTAATGTTCAAATAATTCAGATTAATACAAAGTTTTGACTTAAATGTACTTAAAAAACAAAAATATTTTACTTTAATTTAACAGATTTGAGTTGGTTTTAACTTCCCATGCTGATAAATTATGTTAAACATTTAGCTTTAATGAATTGAAGATATCAGATTTTATTTTAACATCAGTCTGAAGTTATTTTAAACATTAAATTAGATGCTTTGATCCAGCAGTTGTTCAGTACTTGAGTCGTTGTTTTTACCAAGTACTTTTTTACTTTAGAAACTTACTTGATGTACTAAAGCAGTGCTTCATCATGTTGGAGCATGACCCTTCAGAGCTTTTAAGGTCCCAGGTTTGAATCCCGACTTTGTTTTTAATACATTATCTCTCTCTGCATGTGATTTTTCCTGGTAATCAATGTTAGTAATGTGAGGACGTCATACCTTTCTGTTAACGGACCCGCCTCTGTTCTGATGGCCGTTTTGAGGTTTTTCTTGAAGAGTTGTAGATTCCCTGCTAATCTCTCGCCAACCTTTCGCTATTGTACGTATTGTTAACGTCAGTAGAGCTCACCTCATAAAGTAGCAACTAATCAAAATGGCTGTTCCTGGTCAAACGCCAGCCGAATGGAAGCTCACTTCCCTGCAGCTTCCAGCAAAATCCCCTCCAACTTCCAGCCACTGGCCTTCTCCTGGGCATTCATATTTTTTTACTCTGACTCCACCCTTCTCTTTAGATCTTAATGTCCTCAAATCATGACAGGAAGAATATTTTTAGTACAAAGATTGATGTTTAAAAAGGAACTGTAGAGGACCAGCCAAGGAAACATCAAGGAAAGTGGAGAGATTTCGATTGGCTGTAAGTTTGTCCTGTGCTTATCGAACACACAGACCTCCTGGAGTCTGCTTCTTTGCAGATGATATTTTCATACCAACTTTTTTTAGCTGATCAAATAATAAATGAGGCCATTTTGTTGCAAAGACACACTGGATTCTCATTTTTCTTTAGACTTTCTAACCGTTGAAAACGAAATAAGCCAGAAATAAAACCATCAAATTTTGGCTTTCAGTCTAGCAGGTAGAGCTCTAGCATCAAAATCATTAAACTTCAGTGTTTATTTGTATGTTTTGCCTCAGGTCACCTCCCTCCTTACTTTTGCTTTTGTTGTGGGACTTGTTACCGTAGAGACTTGTAGGATTACAGCGATTAGTGCATCTTTGATGTTATCAGCTATCAGCCTGATAACCTGGATTCCCTCTGTGTCCCGACCGTCCCAGGCGGCGTCCGCATGGCCAGCAGCCGGCCGTTCTGCCTCGCCCGAATGTTTCACATTGTTTACCAGCCTCTCTTCTTCACCTTTGACCAGGTCTTCCTCCACAGGTAAAAACTGCTAATCACACTTTACAATCAGATGAATGGCCCTTCCAGCTGGTTTTATTAAAGTTATAGTCATCACCGTGTTTGATGAAGTCATTGCTTCTGTTCTGCATCTAAAAACATAATAAACCTCCATTTTTGTTCTTTCTTTCAGCTGACTTTGTAGTGAACCATTCCTCTGGCACTAGAGGGAGACTTTTCCTCAGAGGCTTGGTGAGAACTGCTTCTTTCTCTCCTTTCAGTGCGGGTGAACACTTTAATTACGGGAGTGTTGTGTAATAAAACCTTGCAGGCTGACTGTGATGAGAGAGCTGCTCAGTAATGAGTCCATTCTGCTGCTACGACTTACTCTTTTAGTTTATGGTGTATTTTTCCACAGTTGGAGTTTTTTTCTTCGTGGGGGGAATCATACAATCATACATTCACTGACTACTAAGAGCAATTTGGAAAGACCAAAAAGAGGTAAACTTCTGAGTTTTTTAGGTGATAGTATGGCGTCACATTTATTTCAAAACGGCCACGAGCAAAATAAACATACTCGCATGTATGTCAAACTACATCTGCGCATGTGTAGGCGAGGTCTTCTGTTCTCCTGTAAAGAGGTTGGGGTTGCGACAATAGCGGGAAGGGATTAACTAAAGTTGCTGCATTGTAGGTTTTTGAAAGCTGAAACCTGAGTATACCCCGTCTGTGTCTCGTGATTATTCTTAAGCTCGGATTCACATGCAATGAAGCCAAACAGAGAGACACAGAGTAAAAAGTTTGAACGGGTTTTATTGAAAAGTATTTAGAGTTCCGAACTCTGCTCGACCGGAAAACTGAAAGAGGAGGGGAAGACAGACTGTTAGATTCAGGCTCAGTGGGGAATTGGAGTTGTTAATCTTGAAGGAGAGGATTTGTTGCCACTCACGTTTCCAGAGAAGAAGAGACACGTAGACTCCAGTCTGTGTGTTGGTCTTCCAGAGCTTGTTTGATCCGGTGGAGGGCGGAACAGGGTTTCCCCAGAATTCGGACTGAGTGGAATGATGCAGCCGCTGGTTGCAACTCAGTTTTCCTGTGGTACTTGAACGGGTCGTGGTGAAGATGACTTCCTTACTCAGACAGTGATCTCAGTGTGCTCAAAGGTGGCTGGATCCAAACCTCCTGTTTGGAATCCGTCGCTCAATGTGAGACTTAGTTGATCCCACTTGGGAGAAGATGGTCCGAAAAGGTCCAGTCTGCAGGAAGGCTTCCTGCCGAAAGGCAAAGAACAAACATAGTTGAGTTTTAGGCAGAAACAAGCGCTCAGTTAAACTCAACGTGATCTCAGCTTGGCTAGAGGACAAAAACTCAAAATGCAAAAACTCAGATTAGACTCAGCATGGCGTCGAAGTAATGGCAACCAGCAGCTTAAGAGCAGTCCGGTGATGAGGTAACAGCCTGCAGGTGTGAGAGGAGGCGAACCGGAGCCAGGCGCCTCCTGGTGGAGGAAGGGAGAAAACACAAAAGACAAGACAAACAGATGAACACAAAAACTGGGATCCTGACAGACTGTTTAAGTTTGGTTTTTCTTTCTTAACATAGATGGCTTCCTTCACGCCCCCCTCAAACCACCTGTTTTCTTTGTCCAAAATGTGAACATTCTGTTCCTAAAAAGAATGTCTTTTGTCCATAAGGTGTACATGTATCGCAGGGTCTTGTCCCGAGGGGTAGCGAAGACTCTACGGTACATCTACCCCTGTTTATGTCTCTGAACAACAAGGCTTTGTTGGGCTACTGTATAAAGCAACTCAACTCTATTTCTGACATTTGAATTGAATGTCGAGAAATGGGAAGCAAAACATCTTCAAACTCGGAAGCAAAGTCCAGTGGTTTGTTTTTTTTGTTTTTTTAACTCCCCCCCTCCCCCCATTTCCTCTGTCTCTGGTGAAGACGGTGGAGAGAGATCCCCCGATCATACTCTTTTGGGAAAGAGTAACTGGTTACTATGCAAAGAAACTAGAAATTTACTATTTATGATATAAAATGCAAATGGAACAATAAATACAGCTGGGGGTTAAATTATAAACAATAAGACATCTAATATTTATTAATTATTAAATTAATTCATCAAAAGGGCTACATGTTTGAAAACATTGGGTACTTATCTACACTATTCTGTTGTGTGTGGTGGGACAAATGAGACAAGACACTCAACTGTAATATATACGCATAGCTGTGATTATAAAAGGTAATGTTTAATAAAACAGCACAATAACGCAAATTGGATGTTTTATAGCTTTGTATTTTTTGGTTTTTACCAGGGTTCCATTAGGAAGGGAATCATTGTAACCCTGAAAAAATAATGGTTTTAAAGGTAAAGTCCGGTCATATTCAGAATTGAAAATTATGAAAGTTCTTTAAATATGAAATTATTCCATCCTGTTCAATAAATGATCAGTGTTTTTAATTCAGAGTAATTTTCATGTGAATGTGCTTTACTCGAGGCATCCATGTTTGTCAAAGAACACTACTGCCACCTACTGGTTTGTGACGTCACGGTGCGGTATCGGCTGTTGATCAAGTCCCAGTGCTGTATCTGGTGTTTGTCACAACGCGCTATTATCCAAGTCATCTTGAAAACATTCTTCTTCCAAATGTTGGCTACATATTACGTGTTTTTTCTCTGGCCAGAAGTTCGATGGCAAATCCTCCCTCTTCAAGTTGGAAATCCAACGACCAACCCGTCCGTGGAGGATCAGGAATCAGAAAGGTGGAATAACTCTTTTTTCAACTTTTACCCGATGTATTCCAGCATCCAGCTGCCATGCACGTGGGCATTGTCAGTTTCACTATAGCTCTGGTGAATTTCAATGGTGAAGTCCTCTGGAAATCTTCAATAATTGTTGTTGATTGCAGATGTGTCTAGTAGTTCCCATTGATTTTGCTTGTAAAGCGGGGAGAATGGCGCTAGGCTTACCGCACCGTGACGTCACTGCTGGAAGATGGCAGGAGGGAGGGGTTACTATATTTGGGCAAAAATGGCCGCTCCCAGACTCGGTGATCACGCCGAAAAGTATTATTTTCATTTTTTTACTTATTAACGCTAAATTCATTAAATCACCCCAAACGTATTAGTTTTAGGTATAAATAATGATCCATTGATCATTCCTTGCTGACCAGACTTTACATTTAAATCAATTTAACAAAGAATAAATATCTTTGTTAAAGATATTTAATCAAATATACTTCAATGCAATATTGTTGCTTTATTTTTTTAGAGATATGGTTGATGTCCTATTTTACGTTCTGCAGTTATTGTTCTTCAGCAGGTGAGAAAAACATCTGAGTTGGATTCCAGTTATTTAGAAGCACATGAGCCCTTTGGCTGCCCTGGTGGTCCCGTCCTCTCAACACTACAGCCATCCTGCAGGGAACCGCCCCGTTACGGCAGGTTGGTTTCTCAGCTATAGGTAGCCGAGCTCCGAAAATTAGAATACTGGGAAAAGGTCAATGTGGTTATTATTCCAGAAAGTGAAATTTTGGAATACAGATACAGAAAATCCAAACATTACTGAATCGGCAAACTAGATTATTACATTAGATTTAAAAAAAACATGTTTTCAGAAAGACATGTTTATTTCTATGCCCTCAGTACTTGGTGATTCTTCTAATGACTCGTAGTGCTGCGTCATTCATAGCCCATAGCCCATGACCCGTCTGTGCCTTGATGTCCTGATTTCAGCGATTTTCCTTTGGTAGATGGTAAATGGCTTGTACCTACCGGTATACATACCGCTGGATCAAATCTAAGGACTGGAAATCGCTTTATCCTCCATTCCCATTCTGGGTGATTCGATTTAATTGCTGTTTCTTGTGTGTGGGAGATTTTTTGCATGGTGATTGATTTACAGAGGTGTTGAAAGTATTAATGTTAAATACTCCAGTAGAAGTATAAATCCAGCTGTTTAAAAACACTTTTGTACAGGTTAGAGCAGGGGTCACCAACCTTTTTAAGGCTGAGGGCCACTTCAAGGATACCGAGACTTAGGAAGGGCGACCATTACTGACCCATGAGCTGCAAGGGTTAGCGTTAGCCTAAACTTTGTTCGTTATCAACTTATTTTTTTTATTGTTTCTGTTAATTTCTAAGTTTATTTAGACCTTGTCATTTTGAAAACTTCTATAAATGATTAAAAAGAAGAGCAACAGAATAAAATAAAATTTCAAACTTAGCCCACTGGTGGGTTGTTCTTTATTTAGAAGACTCTGAGGGCCCCCCATGTGGTCCTTGAGGGCACCTTGGTGCCCACGGGCACCGCGTTGGTGACCCCTGGGTTAGAGTGTCAACTTAAGATTTCAACTCAAGTAAAAGTGTAAAATTAGCATTTTTAAAACTAATTAAAGTATGGAAAAAAGTAATGTAGGACAAAATGTTAAAGACAGAAGCTTTACTGCACTACCCTATTAAAAGTAACAGCAATTCTTTTCTGAACTGATTCTATGGGAGCAGATACATATTAAATAAACCTGGGTGGTAAACAGGATCAGTGTGGCTTGCCAAAGAACAGGTTTTGTAAAAGTAAATTTTAAAAACAATGCAAATCTGAAATAAAAAAAAGAATAACCTTTGTCTTTTTTCTCTATTTTCCCATTTTTGTTTGTTCATTCTTATTTCTTCCAATGTCTGTTTTTTTTATTGATTTTTATGAATTGCATTCAGTTCAATTTCCTTTTTGCAGATCAGATTTTTTTTCAATTTAAACAAACCCTCACTCTTGATCAATAGAGATTTGCTAACATTCATGTAGGGTAAAGCCCGCCCTAAAAGTAAGGATGTGATCTGTAAAACGCAATTTGAAAAGAATACAATTAGTCAAATCTGAAAAAGAGAGAAAAAATATTTTTTTAGAAAAAATATTTTTTTTGAAAAAATGTAATGTGAAAAAGTATATAATTTTAACTCCAAACTTTTTCAGTGTTGACGCCAAAGTCTCCAACAACACCAAAAAGTCACTTGATTTTTCCCTAGTCACGTAATTGAACAAAAATTGCTAGAAGTGTCAATAACCGAGGACAGATGGACCCAGTATTCAAGGAGAGACAGTCAGTAGGAAAGTTCAAAATGTTTATTAAATAAAACAAAACAAAAGCAGAGCTGTGGCTTGCGGACACTGCAGGATGGGGAACGGGGCACCGCCCAATCACAGACACTCTGCAGGAGAAACACAGGTAAGTGACCACGACCATCTGACAAAGGATGATTATCTGAGTTGGCCACTTACTTGGTTTAACAGGCCAGTCCTAGAATGTCCCCAAGTGCTGCAGTTCTAGAGGACATGCTGGAAGGTGATCCTGGTCAGGGATCCAGAACAGACAGGAACAGAAACAGGTGGCAGGATCCAGACTTCCAGGCATCCACAGGCTCCCAGGAGGGTTCAGAGTCTGACTGGGACCAGAAGCATGACCAGGTGGTCACGCACAGGAGCAGACAGGATCAGGTGCAGACAGGCAGGCTCAGTGGAAGAGGGTAGCCGAGACAGGACATAGAACCAGAACTTGATGCAGGACTTTAAACTGGTCTCCTCCGTGGAGCCAGGCTTACTGGATAAAAACTGAACCTCCCCGCATATAGAGCCGAAAACCCAGAGGACTCCGCAGGGGAGGAACAGTGGACGATCAGGAGATGAGACTTTCCACTGGCTGCCAGAATCCAGGACAGGCAGGCTAACAGAAAGACAAGTAATGATCTGGCACTGAATGCTCAGGCTGAACTGAATATAAACCAGAGGAAACAGGTGAGGGGAATAAATTATAATTGAGGCAGGGAGGAAAAACGACAGGTGAAAGGAATGACTAATTAAGGGAGAGCAAACAGGCCAGATCATGACAAGAAGGCTCTTAACAGTTGATAAATTTAGCAAAAAATTCAGCAAATTAACAACAGTATGTGGACAATGATTGTTGGTTGGAAAATTGGGTCATTTATTTCTACAAAAAGAAATTAGTTAAAGGTATAAAAAGTCCCTTTTTATACCATCTTATTTAATTTATCATAAGAAACTGATGTTTGGATTCTCATCTGTAAGAAACTGAAGTATTTTCCCCAGTCACTGTCTGATGTGAGTGATGGAAAATATGAAACTTTTTCACAATATTTAGAATTTATTTATTTTTTTTTAGCTTTACCCGTCGTCTGGTCCTGAAAAAAAAAATATCTGGGATTAAAAGGCCTCGGCAGATAGCCGCTCACACTGAGCCTGGTTCTGCTGGAGGTTTCTTCCTGTTAGAAGGGAGTTTTTCCTCTCCACTGTCGCTATAAGCATGCTTTGTGTGAGGGATTGCTGAAGAGTCAATGAGTCGATGCAATCAACTGGTTTTCCTTAGATAGAAAACTTTGAACCGATCTGACTGGATGATCTGGTTGAATTGTCTCTATAAAATGCCTTGAGATGATGTGATTTGTGAATTTGTGCTATATAAATAAACTGAATTGAAAAGTAAAGTTGATTTAATTTTTTTATTTCTGATGTCCAGTTCTCACCGAACATGGGAGGAGCTCAATGAGCAAGTTCGAAGTCTTCTATCAACACCAAAAGCTGTACGTCGACTTGTCTTTGTAAGTAATGAGGTTTGATGTCACACAGGGTGCTAAAATATTAACCCTAGAAGCAGTCTTCTTTTGCATTCTTTATAAAGCCAGCTTGTTAGAATAAATAAGGAAACCTGCTTTGTATCACAGAGTAATTATATCTATTAAATTGCTTCCTGTTTTAGGGGGCCACAGGGGCTGAGATAGATGAAGTTTTAGCAAGGAGTTCAATTTCTCCAGGTCCACCCTGATACCTGGTCAGTCAGAGAGCTTGGATGGTGCCGCTTTATCGCTGTAAGTTTTACCATCTAAAGTTTAAGGGGAATAGTTTGATGGTGTGGTTTGGGTAAGGGAGTTTTATTTTCCTTGCAAGCTTTGGTTTGGGCAAATTTCTTATAACATTGTGCTGATATAATTCAAAGGTAGGGATGTTCCAATCAGGACTTTTTTTCCTTAAAGTTATTTAGTAATAAATCAAAATAGGAGGATTAATAGTCAGGTATGGTCGAAAACTTAATCAAAGTCATAGTTGTTAATATAATTCCATTTAATGCCATAAAAACTCTGCTAGTTTCAAGTGCAGCAAAATAACCCATTAGATTTGATCAGTAATAAATATGTCAAGTCTTTTAGATCAGGGAAATAAACAGAACGTGTTGGTTGTGTGGCAGAATTACGGTGCAAAGATCTGCAGTCAAAGGTAAGTCAGTGTCCAAAAATGTCAGCATACACAGGTGAGGGCAAACTGGTGTTGAAACCGTGAGGCAAAAACAAGGTCGGGTTTAGCCAATCCAGAAAGGAAGAAATGCTAGACCTAAGCTGGCTGTGAGGCTTTCAATAATCTGGCAATAATGACTGCTCATAGACTGGTTATATGGGGAGGAGTGCAGGTGGATTGAATAGGTAGTCAGGGAGACATGTAAACAAGCCAGGACTAATACTCGAAACATAATACCTTTATCATTAACCTACCCTAACCACAGTCTATGAAATGCAAAAGATTGGAGCTGAGGCCCGTTTCACAATGCAGGTTTAACTCCCTTTTTGAAACAGAAAACTCAGAGTTAACCTGATTTCAGTAATAAACCTGCCTTATTAAGCAAGTCTCAGATCTCTGTACAGGATTTTTACTTTCTGAACCTGGATTACCAAACGTTTGGTAGGAGCCTGTAACTGTAGCTCCTACTTTTTTCTCTTTAGGGAAATTCCCTTATGTCCATTCATTTTTCAAAAGCATGCAAATTTTACCTACCAAACTCTATGAAACTGTCCAAATATGAATTAAACTTTAACACTTTTAAACCATTTAACGAGTAGGGGTAGGCATACTTGTTGCTCCTCTTCTTGGTGCCTGTTTGTTTGGGATTAAGCCGGTGAATGAGAGAGTATCCTTGCTCCGCCATAAGTCCAATCGGCATGAGGCTTGGGTGTTTTTTGAGACAAAAATTCGGAGAAGAATACAAAGAAAAACCTCCTTACAGCTTCGAGGCGATTCTGGTCCACTATCTGGTGTCTCGGGAGGTGAAAGTAGTGCTGCACAATCACTATTTATAGTTGGCATGGTGTGCTCCAGACCTCGATTTTGGGTGTTGTGGATCAGTAGGCAGAGTCTTTCGGAGACCTCTTCAATCCCACCAGCGCTTCTTTCATTGAGAAGTCAAGCCTGGGTACTTTGGGTCGGGCATCCAATTCTATGGTACTGAGCTCACTGAGGTGGTTAAAAGGGTTAGGTGGTAGGTCTCCATGGGTGGAGGACAATCATCAAGAGTTCTAGATGTTGTAAGGTCGTGTTGGTTAACACTACTGCAATATTGTAAGGACATCAAGGACAGTTTCCCTGAATGTGCCCCACCCCAGGTTAGTGGTCTTACTACTCAAAAGGGGGGACCAGAGGGTGTGCTCCAACTACAGAGGGATCACACTTCTCTCATCAGCCCTACACCCTCAGGAGGGTCCTGGAGGATGTGTGTGGGAGTCTACATGTCTAGTTGTGGACTTGGCGAAGGCGTTTGACCATGTCCTTGGGGGAGGGGGGGTCTTGCGGGGGTTCTCCGGGTGCATGAGGTACCAGTCCATTTGATACATGCTGTTAGGTTCCTGTAATACTGGTGCCCATGCTTGGTCCAGATTAGTAAATCATACTCGCTCCCAGTGAGTGTTGGGCTACACCAAGCTGGCCCTCTGTCACTAATTCTTTTTCTAACATTTATGGAAAGAATTTCTTGGTGCAGGCAAGGTGTTGAGGGGATCGGTTTTGGTGGCCTTTGAGTCTTGGTGTCTACTTTTTGCAGGCTGTGATGTTCAGCTCTTGCTGGAGTGATTTGCAGCAGAGTGCGAAGTGGGGTATCAGGTCTTGGTGCCTCCTGGACACCTTCTTGATGAGGTTTTCCAGGCATGTCCCACCTGAAGGAGACCCAGATGAAGACCAGGGTACGCCAGAAGGACAATGGTTATCAGCTGGGCTGGGAACACCAGTGACTGCAGAGAGGGTTGTCTGGGCCTCCCTACTTTAGCTGCTACTTTCGCGACCCAACCCCAGATAGCAGAAGCAGAAGAGGGTGGATGGATAAACAAATGAATGAAAGAATGATTGAATTAATAATAATAATAATAATTGAACTTCATTGATCTCACATTGGAGAAATTTACCTCTGCATTTAACCCATCCTCTTGGGGAGCAGTGGGCTGCCATCTTGGAGCACAATCAGGGGTTAAGGGTCTTGCCCAGAGTGGCAGTCTGTGGGAGTGGGTTTCAAATTTACAACCCCAGGATTCTAAGCCCTATGCCCTAACCACTAGGCCGCCACTCCCCTAATTAATTAGACTCAAATACCACTCATCAACACAGTGTCTTATGTGACCAACTGATCATTGGGGTTTGAATCAGATATTTCTAAATAACGGTTAATAGATTTGTCATCATATGAGTTTCATATTAAATCTTACGCCTTCTGTTATTTTCCTTTTCAGTAAAGAAGACAACTGCCTCCTTCATTAAACTCTTCAACCTCTGCTGGTGTTTACATGCATTTTAGATTACAAATCCACTATTAGTAGCGGTTTGAGAAATGACACCACAGAAATAATGTGTTTTATTTTTGAAATAAAGTCATCTGTACTGAACCTCTGAGCTCAGAGGCTTAGTTTTACCATCTTTCAAGCTGACATTGTGGAGTCCTCGGCTAAATCAACCACAGGCCATTAAAAGCAAATTGGCTCCGTGGCAGCGGTGCTTAATGTGAGCTACTGCAGGATATTACAAAAATGGCTGATAGTTCTAATGGTGAAGCAATAAACTTTAACTGTATGAGGAAAATTAGGATCTGTTGGAGAACACGTCTCGCATCCTTGCTCTGTTTGGTTGTATCATTCAGCTTAAATTAAGAAAGATGAAGCCTTGATAGATTCTCACATTAGCAGTTTTTGTAAAACATCTGAAGACATTGTTGATCCGGCCTCTATGCAGCGGTTCTAAAATAAGATCTTATAAGCCAAAAATAAATGTAAAAGTGTATCAGCCAGATGTTGAACTGATACTGAGAGATTTGTCGTACAATATTGCTGATTGTTTGTCCAATCTTGTGCATCAGTTTTGTTATACATATTTTATGGGGATGTTGAATCTTTTTCTCATTCCTGAAAAAAAAATTGTCTTGTGAAAACATATTGCTATTTCTTGAATTTCAAGAAAACATGCTACTCAGTTACCCTGGACCTTCATCTGTGGCTGAAACACACTATTGATGCAAAGCAACACTTCTTCACATAAAAATTTTTTTTTTTTTTTTATGGGGGTCCATCTTGGATTCAGAAAATTTAGGTTTGCAAATAAATAGAAATTGAGTCTACACAGGAAAGAGATTCAAGCAGCTTCTGCAGGAGTGGAAGGAAAAGCCCAACCCAACTTCAAGCTTTCCTTCTCCGAATCCCCTCCTGCAGCCGTCTTTTATTAACAGAACATAACACATGGTTACAAAACAGTATTTGTTCTGACAGAACAATTGATCAGTTCATGAAGACAGAATGCTCCATCATAATGACAAAGCAGTATGGTCTCCTGACTGAATCAGGAGACAGGAGTGGAGCATCCCCTTGCAAAAATGTTTCATAAGCACACATTAATTTTATAATCATCATTGAATAAACCTAACAGTCCATACCAGAACAAAAGGTAAAGTGAGTACCTTAAAAATTGGTCCAATCTTTGTACCTGTTTTAGTTGTTAGGGAACATAAAAGTGTGTTCAGTGTTGTGATCAGCAGATGTAATATAATTAAAGGCATGATTACTTTATACTATAAATGTAAAGTAGCAAAATTTCAGTTAAAGCAGTTTTAATACCACACTGTGTGGCCACAACAGCCTCTTCTAACAATAAAACCAAAAGCCTGGTTGCATGAACTGAATGATTTGTTTCAGTTTGAAGACCTTTCGCTCTCCATCCAGGAAGCTTTTTCAAATCAAAATAACAGAATTTGCGTGTAATAATATGACCGCAGCAGCCCCGGTAGAAAGCACATGGTGTCATGTTGGGGTTCAGGTTTCTAACCCAAATGCAGAACACCAAGGAGTCAGAGTAAAAGTTTAACAATTTATTGAAGATAAGCACAAGGTTAGTTGAGAGATACTGGAATCAGATCCGGGACTGGTCACACAAGGCTCTCTGCAGAGAGGGACAGTTAGGTTAGCCAGGCAGCTAATGATCTTGTAGCTGAGAGAATGTGCAGATCTGTACCTGTTCAGAGATTCAGGCTGAGCGGCAGAGGGAGGGAACCAGGAGGGTCTAGAGACTGATCGACGGCAGAGGGCTTGGCAGCGACGGGACCTAGCTTCAGGCTTGTAGAGTTCAGAGCTTCTCCAAGTCCTTCTTGGGGAAAGGTAGGGAGATCCAGACTGTTTGATCTTCAGGTTTGTTACTGAGAGCAGGCAGGCAGGTTTTCAGTTGAGATGCTCTTCCTGAGCTTCAGGTCTCAGTCAGGTTCTTCCATAACTGGCTTAACACTCTGGTGCTGAAGAGTAGTCCTGCCGCTGCTTATATGCTGATCTCCCTGATGAGCTAATCAGCCGCAGGTGTGGTAGTCAGCTTCAGCTCCAGGAGACCTAGGGCGCCCTCTGCTGGAGAAAGCTGGACAGATCTCCAGATCCCAACACATGGCAGGGAAACCCGGCTTCAAACGTAGTATAACCAGTTAATAGTTGATAAATATAAATTAGTATGATCCTCCACAGCTGTTACAATAAATCATCTGCTATATTCTTAAAAGGTATAGATAGCACCTCCATCCATACTTCACTGTCAGTGTTTTCAGAGATGCCTGTTTCCAGCCCAAAAACAATGTGAAACCCTCATCCCAATAAAAAAAACACGGCATAAATTCCTCTGAACCTTCTGTTAAAAGTGTGAACCTATAAAACACCTGACCACAAAGTTAAACTCTGACTGAGGTACTACAGAAGCTAAAAAGAGTTAACTATGGATCGTCTGGAAAAGCAGCAATCTAGGATTTTAGCTCCACATCAGCCTCTGCTGCTTTTCTGAATATGTTTTAAATTTATCTCACTTCAGCATAATCCCAGCTCGGATGCGGAGCTGGAAGTGGAAGCGCTGCAAACGACGTTAGCGGCTAATGTTCTCTCTCTCCACTGAGGGAGACGCCGTAGGTTCGGCTTTTGGCAGGAGCTCTGGGTCGATATTTACTTGACAACAAAGCAACTTTTTTAATGAGGGCACAAAATAAAAAACATGTCCTTCTCAAAATGTTCTAAGCACAGAAAAAAAGCCACCATGCAGTGTTCCAAGTTTTCCCGATCTCGTCTGACCTGCTTCACCCACTTTGGCTCCGTTCACACTGCAGGCCTAGATGCTCAAACCCGTTTTTTTTTTTTTTTTTTGCGAAATCTGTTTTTTTTACGTTGCCGTTCATATTTCCAACTATATGCGACTTGTATGTGATCTACTGTGTGAACTGCAGTCATACAACGCAAGTGTCCCGCATGCGCAGTAGAGGACGCGATGACGTCACAGGCCAGCGTGCTCTTTTTTTCCGGAAGTAAACATGGATAGTAGTGCCGGCGCGCATCTAGCGATGTTT
This sequence comes from Cyprinodon diabolis, assembly GCA_030533445.1. Classification (NCBI taxonomy): domain Eukaryota; kingdom Metazoa; phylum Chordata; class Actinopteri; order Cyprinodontiformes; family Cyprinodontidae; genus Cyprinodon; species Cyprinodon diabolis. The sequence continues at coordinate 1,981,128 of CM060075.1, read as the reverse complement.
TCAAACCATAAAAACACAATCTTTTCAATATGGTTAAACATAAATAGTGCTCTCCGCATCATCATCTGCTATGGTTGTTTTTCTTGCCGCTTCTGCGTAGCAAGACCCAAAATAGTGACGTTTTTCGGGTATTAATGACGTTCAGGTCTGATGAATCCGACCTGGCCGTTCAGACACAGGTCGTATTTGAAAAGATCAGATTCGTATCGCAGTCAGGACCACAGAGCCAAGCGGCCTGGGTCGGATTGGAAAAAATCGGATCTGTGTTGTTCAGACTGCCGTGAAAAGATCGGATTCAGGTCCCATATGGGCCAAAAAATCGGATCGAACGTGGCCTTTGAAAGCAGCTCTGGATCCTACGGAAACTTAAATAAGCCGACGCCATCCTTATGGGGGTTGAAGATGTCCATAACAAAACCACAGTTCTAACTATCAGTCTTTCTCCTGTATACGTCACTTTCACTTTCTCCCTCAATCACTGAGCGCCGCTAGCATCCTCTGAATGGCCTTTTGATAGGAAAATTTCATTGATCATCCTTATTAACATTTTAGTTTACGAAAAATACAAGACAATCTCAATATTGTGTGACTTAAACTTTAAAGTAAAGGTACAAATATCAGTTAAAGAAATGAATCAATGATCATGGCTACACTACAGTAGTCATAACAGGAGCCAAGACCAGTTCTACAGTGGCACTGCCCCCTGTTGGCCCTCCATCTAGAACTGCTCACTTTTGGAGGTCAAGTTAGCAAACAGTAAATATTTTACACTGTTAAATGGTGAAATTTTTTTTTTATATGGAATAGTTTTTCTTCTGTTCATTTAATTTTTTTGTCCTGGAAAATACTATAATTGGCAGTGATCCTAGGGTTTTTATGTCTACGAATCAAATGTTTTCATTTACTTGAGTAGCCTCTTTGCCAAATATTTTGTATAACAAGCAAAGGTCCTCAAATGTGGAATTATAAATCAAAATCTATGATTTGCAACAAAGCAAGCTAAATAAAACATAATTAAAACAATTCTGCATTCAAAACAGGATCTATCATCCACAAGGATGACAGAGACCTCTGTAAGAACTCTGATCTGTGTCACATTCAGTCATTTCCTGACAACGCGGCCATTGTAGGGCGGATTACAGGAGCCTGGCTGTTTGGTAATGAAGGAATCATCTGCAGCTCAGCAATAGAAACTCAAGGAGCTCATAATTGACTTAAGGAGATCCACAACAGATCCTGTGCAATAACAGTAATGATGATTTACTGTATTTCTCCTGCTGGAGGTTTTTTATAATTTCTGTTTCTCTGTTTGTGCAACGCTGCTGCCGGAGTTCTAATTTCCCAGAGGAGGCTTCCTCAAAGGGATCAATAAACTTCGATCCAAATGAATCCAATCATTTCTACTGATCACAAACTGTTTATGCTTTCAAGAGTGAAACAATCAGTTATTAGATTGAGTGTGAAATTGCTTAGTAATAGCAGCATGGCAGATTTTTATTGATATTAAAAAATTAGGTGTAACCATCAAACAAAAAAAAGTTGAAAGATTGTTGTAGTTGGAAGCTGGTATAGTTTTCAAAGCATTCATTTATAAAATGGCTTATGGCCATTAGCCTCGTGAGACCATCCTGATCTCGCGAGCTTTCAAGGTTTCATTCGCAGATCAGTCTGGCTACTTTCCATTTAAGAAAATTTGGAGCAGTTTACCAAACGAACGTCCAATCAGCGTTGGCTTTGAGGCGGGTTGAGGTGTGACGCAACGAGAAGCGTGACAGTTCAGTGTAAAGAACATGGCGGCTTCAGCCGATGAAACTAGCGTTAGCGTGGCTATCGAGCAAGTTTTATCGGGCTTACAGAGTATTTCTTCACTACAAGAAGAGCAAAACACTGCTCTGGAGGCTTTTCTCAGAGGAAAATATGTTTTTGCTCTTCTCCAGACTGGTTTCGGCAAGAGTTTGATCTATCAATTTGCTTGTGCCTGGCTTGTGGTTGTGTTTTCGTCGTCACTCTGTTAGTACGTCATATACTTCGTTGATCTGATTGGTTTATTTGGCCCGTCTATCACCAACATAGGTCAATCAGCTAACCAGTATTTTCGCCCCTTCCCAAAATTACTTCAACAGAAGGTTTCCAGATGGATATGCGGAGCAAATCTAGCAAATCCATCTGGCGGAGTCTGGTTATATGGCCATACCCTCCTGAACATGCCGGATCTCATCTGATCTTAGAAGCTAAGCAGGTTTGGGCCTGGTTAGTACTTGGATGGGAGACTGCCTGGAAATACCAGGTATTGTCTTTCGGCATGTCTTTCGGCATGTCTCCCTGTGCATGTCTCTGGGTACTCCAGCTTCCTCCCACAGTCAAAAAACATGACTGTTAGGTTAATTGACTTCTCTAAATTCTCCTTAGGCGTGAGTGTGTGTGTGAATGGTTGTTTGTCTCAGTGTTGCCCTGCGATGGACTGGCGACCAGTCCAGGGTGGACCCCGCCTTTCACCCGTAGACAGCTGGAGATAGGCACCTACACCCCTCGCAACCCCAGCTGAGATGAAATGTGATGGATGAATGGATAGTTATAAGAATATCAAGTTCTTGCATTTTTTAATGTTGTACTTACAGAAGGAAGGAGTCCATTATGTAACCTGTACCGTCAGAATTCTCCAATTAGAAAAAGGCTAAAAAAGAAGCCAAACGACTCCCATTCCAAAGGAGAAGACCCGATCATCCGGTTTAATTTTCATGTTTTCTAAGACAAAACAAGGCTTTGTTTTGGTCCACTCTATAAACACTATTTCTCACATTTTGAATTGAAAAAGCTTCCTGGACGGGTAGCGAAACATCTTCAACTTGTTGAGCAAAGGTTTGTGGAAATACTAAGCACCAGATAAGAACGTTGGCAGGTCCCTGTTGAAAATACCAGCATCCAATCTCCTCTTCCTACCTTCTTCCTAACTGCCAGCACTATTCGGATAGCACTTATTAAGACAATCACAGAGACACTTCTGCTATGTCTGGATTTTACCAAATTCAGACTGAGTCTGTTGCTTGATCCAAAGCCACAACGGAAGTGCATCCACAGTCGTCATGGTAAGTGTTATCTGAATAGTGCTGGAAGGAGATAGGACCAGGAAGAAGGATGCTTCCTAGCACCAGTTAGCATAAGGAACCCCTGATGTTCCTGGTTGCCTCTAGAAGCTATATCGTTCCCCACAATCTTTGTGTGTGTTAGAGTGATAATTATAAAATTATTTTGTGGACATATGAAACATTGAAAGAAAGAAGATGCTACATTTCTATCCTGTGATTCAACCAGAAGGGTCATAAACTTTTATGACCTCCAGTAGGTCATAAGGCAGAATCACACGGTTGTGTGACTTCCATCCAGCCAGATGATCTTATTACCTGCATCCTCCCAGATAATCATTACTGGGTCTTCTGTTTAAGGCCCGCCCTATGATGTTGTAAACTGTTAATAAAAGGCTTTGCTATGAACGGATCTGTGTGAGAAGGTGCTGGTTTCTGAGCCAACACCTTTTCTCCGCTTCTGCAGAGGCTGACGTCAAAAACCCTGTCTCTGTGTTGATTATTTCCTTTTAATCTTTTAAACTTACATTTCTCTGGATTAAAACCCAACAGTGTGTCTGGACATTTAGGCACAGTCCACCTTACAGTGTTTAACAAAAAGATATCATTTCTTCACCGTACTCTGTGTGACACATGCTAATGTACACTCCTTTTGTTTTTTTTGTGTGTTTTTTTAACAAACAGCTCCAGCTGTTTACTACATTTGTGTAACTTTTCTTTTTGATTTGTTCTTTTCCAGAAGATTGTGGTCCCAATTTTACCTGCTTCATTCAGCCACGTCAAGCTGAACCCTGGATAGGGTTCTAACAGTTGACCCTGCTAAAGGTAAAGGAATAGAAGCTACAATTTCAGGTATTCAGGTGGGTCTAATACTGAGTTTGAATTTAGCGGCTGCATCCTCCGAAGTCCAGTTTGGAAGGTGGCCTGTTTGAATTGGAAGACTCCTCGTTATGCGGCCCACAAATGCAGCCTTCTTTTTCCCCGTTAGAACAATGGGTCCGGTGTAGCCTACGTAGCCTTGGGTATCCCATTATTCATTGCGAGTTTAAGCAAGTCAGCTGCTCCGTGCTCAGAGGAAAAAGGGAAATGGCGCTGAACAGTGGTTAATATTGTAAGTGCACTTTAACGCAATTCGATTATGTGAATAGTTCCGTCTGAAATTAATGAAAATAGTTGTTTTAAATGGTTATTGAGTCAGATATGTGGCGGGTAATGTTTGGTTTATTGAAAGGTTTTATCTGTCCCTGTGTAAGTGGGTTTGGCTGTTATTAAAGCTCAGATTCCAATATCTGCAGTGTGGGGACTATAAATCTGTTATCTGAGAAGCTACTGCTGCTGGAGCTCCTCAAAAATGTTATTAGCACCCAGAACAGTAGTGAGAAGTTTGATATTCATTCTTTTCCTGCTTTGTGTTTCAACTATCCTGGTTGCTAGGCGACAGGATGGGCGGTGAAAGCCGGAGAAGGCTGGACCTGTTTAAAGTCGTAGGAAAACGGCTGTTCCAACTGTTGCATTTCCGAATTCTCCCGAGTGGTGCCCGACTTTACACAAGTGAATAAAGTGAATATGATTGGTCGTTTATCAAGATGGCGGGATTGTTGTGGCGGAAGGTTCACAAGCAAGTTTGGTTGTGGCCGGTTTGTCAGAAGCATCTTGCTAACCAGTTAGCAACTTAGTGCTAGTAGGTTCCCAATGGGAAATTCCATTGGGACCAAGTAGCGCTAAATTGGTGACTTAGAGACGACACTGTCAAGGAACGCTATGGACAGCGGAAACATTAAAGAGGAGGAGAGTTTAGTGTCGGAGGTCGTGGATGAGTCTCCTCCGTCATCCATTTTTTATTTAGAGGAGGAAAGCGGGGACGAAGATGTTGTGGAAGAGGACGCCAGGGCGGCAGAAGCTTGGTTTGGTGTAGAAGGCTTCCAGCCGTATATGTTTGAGCCCTTGCCTCGCAACGCTGCCACTTCTGTTAGCTCTACGCCTGCCGAAGACACAGACGTCCATCCCCGTGAACACTGGGACGCAACTCAATGGGAAAGGAAAGGATTCTCATTTCTTATTTTAACCGTTGAGTATATTAGCTGCGACATATGAATCAAGATGCTATGACTGAAAAAATTTGATTGACTGATGACCGTTGATATACGATTGGCCGAATTTAGGTGTTCAGGCTGACGTAGAACTCACTGGCCTGCAAAAGATAACGAAAAAACACAGATTTTAAGACAGGATTTTTTTAAAAAGAGACATTTGGGGAGAACTTTTGTAACAATATCATCTGATAAAGAGTACATTTATATACATGTTTAAGCCAGAATGATTTGACATTTAGATATGACTTCCCTACGACTTTAAATCCATAGCCAAAACTCTTTCTTATTTTCACGGCCTTCGAAGTACCCAGTCCAGATAGACCGGGTCCTTGGAAGACGTAGCCACTGAAAGCGAACACACCCTAAATTTTTGTCTTGTGTCCTAAAAAAAAATAAAAACTCTCCCTGGAATTCTTCTTCTGCTGCCTATCATAATGTGTTAAAATATGTTTCTTCCTTAACCAGTGATTTAGGCTCATTGGAAGGAAACACAACCGCCCCCAGGCAGCTTTTTTTTTATCAACTAAGACATAAAAATGTCTTTATTAACAGAACTTAAATGAATTACAAAATAAGCTGCTGTTAGAGAAGGAAAAAGCAAAACAAAAAAGCAAAACAAAAAAAGTCAGGTATTAGGCAGCAATAAAAGCACTAATGCTGATAAGCTGCTGCTTTCACAGCAGATCCCCCAGACTGGTGAGGAGCTAAATGACAAACCAGCAGGAAACTGTGAACACATTAAGCCGGGCATACACTGTGCGAAATTTTCAATCATTGCATGCAGCTACAGCTCACACTGTACGATGAAACCGCAGGGTTTAAAAGTTCACAGCTCACGATGTTTGTTCTCACATTGTGCGACCCGACGCTCTGATGTGATCTACGTGCTCATGCTGTACGTTTAAAAACCAGGTGGGACTCAGCTCCGCAGTGAGATGGCGCTACCCTGACTCGTCTATCTGGAAGCCAAACGAGTAGAAGAGGAATATGAAGCTCACTAGAGTGAAACGCGCTGCCTTGGCAATTTGTGGAATTTTGTGCTGAAAGCCCTAAAAAAAAGGCGACGGGGTGTTTGGACAAAGACATGGCCGAGCAAACGTCACTACTCTGTCAATTTTACAGAAAGAACTCCATTTCAGTCATTGCACCCCCGCCATGCTTCTGTATTTTCGTCTTAGAGGAAAAATAAGAATCCTTGTTTGCCCATGAGCAATTTGCCCACACCATGCAACGTTTGATTTTCTCCTGACCTTACAATTTCTGATGGGGAGGTGGATGTCAGAGGCTGATCGGCACTCGCTATCCCGAGTACACTAAACCACGCACCATCAGGCTGAAAGTTGTCCTGATCGAAAAATTATTTCACGACCGGAGAATCGGCCTGAAAAGGGCAAAAAAATCGTACAGTGTACACCCGACTTTAGAAACCAGAACAAAAACACCTCGTCAGACAAATTATTCATCAGCAGAAAGCATTTACCACCTAAAGTTGGGATTGGGTCGTAATTAAGAACAAAGTAAATTGTTTTCCCACATTTATACAGTTTTCTTTATGATTTTCCTAATTTCGCAACACGTCAGCATCCCTAAATAAATTCACAGTGTTCAGTTATTTCATCAGCACTTCATGGACCGTAAGCAGCCTTTAAAAGGTCCATTAAAAATCTGACTGCAGCCTTGGATTAGCTATTGCAGCATATTGCTTCATGCAACTTAGCAAGAGAAACAAAAAAACAACTCGCTATACGTTTGGCACAGTTCAAATATACATATGGGTATACTGTATTATCATTATTACACAAGCAGTGCATGACAGAATATTTAGAGTTTCCTCGTCAAATTTAAGGTGTAAACGATACATTATCTTCTAATTACAAACAGCAGATCCCTCCATGGGGATATCATCAGGTGCACACATTGGCTAAGTTTTCAGTCTTATTCAAGAATCTTGGCACAGCTTTAGGTTAATAAGGAAGCACTTGAATCTAGTGGTTGTTATCGATGTCCAAAATGAAAGGCGATCACGTTGATTTAAGCTTTACGACGGCCGCTGTCGCTGATGTTTACTTTGTGGCACGAAGGATCCTTGAAATCCAGTTTCTCAAACTAACAGCTGCTTTTCTGCTTCTCTAAGACGGCCGGAGGCTAGAACTGGGAGGTCTCTGTGAAGGAGATGGCATCAGTCTTATCCACCGTGAAGCCTCCGTTGACGTAGGATTTTTTCTCGCACTCCTCGTCGTCCAGCGTAGTTTCCAGGGCGAACGGGTTTGCGACATCCACGTCCGAGTTCAGATCCATCCTCTCCAACTCCCTCTTGGATAGTTTCTGAACGATCCCAGCTCCGTAAGCGTCGCCCAGAACGTTGATCATGGTACGGAAGCGATCCCTGAAACACATCGGCTTCTGTTAATCTCCAGGTTTGATTGTTTTTTTCCATTTTAGATGTTTGCTTAGTATAAATCCAAATCAATATTTGATTCTTTATATATATTTAAAAGGAAATTTAAAAACTATATGACTAATGCGTTGAAGAACTGTCTTTACCAGGGGTCTACAGGAGCTGAATGCGACTCTTTGGACCCTCTACAATGGCTCTTAATAGTGGCAAAAGATTATATAAAGAACTATATAATAATTAGATCAAATACCAGTCTTAGACGCTTTTCTGGGTTTTATAAAAAATATTGAAAAGCATCAAAAACATGATTTTTAGAGCTATTTTTCCTGTAATTAGCTTGGAAACTAGGTGTTTTATTATTATTATTATTTATTTTTTTTACATCAAATAATACCCTATAGGAAAAAAATCCATGCTTCAGTTATATGAATCGTTTTATGTTTTTCCTTATTTTAAAAGAATCCAAATTAGTTCTTGGTTATTTCAAATGGCAACATATTCATTATGGCAGATATGTAATAAAAATAATATAGGTTGTTTTTCTTTATTAAAAAAATTATGTAATACTTTGTGGCTCTCAAACTAATCTAATTAGCTGGACTCAGGACAAAATGACTCTTTGGATATGATATGCTGCAGACCCTGGTCTTTACGTTTCTTCTGCTGCAACAAAATATTTCACAGAAAACAGATTTTAAATTTTTAAACATCAGGTTAGCATAGTTAGCTAATTGAAGCTCAGGTATTTTAAGTTGCAGTACTTTGTGTGCAGGCATTTTCCACAATCAACTTAATATTGATGATCATTGTTTTCTTTACATCAAAACAATCTAGGAATTCGCTTTTTAAACTTAACCATTCCCTTCTATGCTGATGACACTGTATTTTCCCGCTCAGCGCCTAGTCCTGGTTTAAGTTTTCTGTTGCCGGGCATATTGGCAGGGTATGCAGCTTTGTCACGAGTTACCATATTTTACGGACTATAGCCCGCACCTCATTATAATCCATGCACACTAAGTTTTTGAAAAACTAGCCCCACCTGCCAGCGGGCAAAATCACTTTTGCCTGCGAGTTGGTCTAGCCTCCATCAATGCCCCAGGCCCTAAATCTGGTGGGCCAATCGCAATGCAGAGATGTGTTTTAAATGTCTGCATGCTAAGCGGGCGGGGTTTTGAGGGCGGGACGACAAAGCTGCACGATGCTGGGGAAAGCGCAACAGCGCTCGATTGAAAGTTAAAAGTTCTCTTTCTGTTGTTCAATAAAGGTACGCATAGGCGGATCTACTGGGGTGGCATAGGGTGGCAAATGCCACCCTAAACGACAGCCTTGCCACCCCTGCTGCCACCCCAGTTGGCGGTAGGGGTGGCGAGGCTTAAAAATTATGGATAATTTGAGAATAACAACCGCTAATTTCTAATGTCGGACTGCAGTGAATGCAGCACGAGATGACGCGAGAGCGACTGAGACTGATTGTTTTGAAAACCGAATGGGGCAAAGCGAGGGAGCCAGGGGTGATGGGGTGAGGAGACACGGGATGAAACAGGTAAAAACTGATTAACTATCTATCGAGAAATGAAATCATAATGAAAGCACAATGTTGCTAGCATAGCTGCAATGCTGATTTTGAGATGATAAAAATCAGGTTGCAGAAAGTTATTTCTCTAACTATGATGTTAGTTAGGCCTGACGTCTCAGGCTCATAAAGACATATTTGCGGTCAACTATGACAGAAAAGAGACGATCACGTTTGGTTTTACTCAAATCAAAACGCACAAAGACATTGGATCTAAATAAATTTGTGAAGCGTTTTGCAGAGCAAAATGGAAATCACTGCATTCAGCTGTTATAGTTATGTTAACTTTATGTTATGCTCTCTGGTGAACCTCTACACAGCTGTTACATTTTGTTTTGGCACCTGAGAAAATCTGATATTTCCTTTAATAAAACCAAAAGTGTTAAAAGTTAAAAATGTGATACTGGTGTGAATCCTGCTTAATATGAAGCAGTGTTGTTGTTTCTTTTTTGTATATATAGTATGAAACTATCCAGAAACGACCTGTATGAACCTACTCAAAACATTTTTTTGTACTTTTTCAAACTGGAAGCAAAATGTATTTTTATGTTGCTTCTTTTCAGATTTGTGGAGATTTTGATGTAACATACAGAACCCGCCTATTTGTTGATACAGCAGTATGGAGGACCAACTCTGCCATATTTAAAAATAAATACAGAAATAAATAAATGCTCAATAAATAAATAAGCATACAATTAATTGCCACCAAAAATACAAACAACAAATAAATGTAAGTAGAAATTCAATTATACAGCTAGTCATAAAGGTATATAACTCTTTTAATTGGCTTCTTTATTTCTTTGCCTTTGTAATATTTACCTTATTTATTTTTTTGTCATTTATTATCTTCAAATGTATTTTTTAATTACTTATATTTTTAAGTATTTATTTATGTGCATGTTATAATATTTTTCTCTGTTTCATTTTTCCTTTGTATTTTTTTACCCTAGTTATTTCTTTGCCGCTATTTCTTTCTGCCTGCCCTTTTACATTCCTGCCTGCCATTATAATATAATTTCTACTTACATTTATTTATTGATTGTATTTATGGTGTCAATTAATTGTATGTTTAGGCCTGTCACGATAACAAATTTTGCAGAAAGATTAATTGTCTCAAAAATTATTGCGATAAACGATAATATTGTTTGAAGACCTTTTTACACTGATTTAATGGAAATGACGTAATAATGCATGCATTTTCCTGCCAAAAATAAAACGAGAAATAAAAATTAAATGGACTCTCAGTCTCTGTTAACTTAAAACACTCTTGAATAAAAACTAAACACAAGATAAAACCACAGTGAAAATAAAAACATATATACAAAATATCACGTTTGAGATAAGTATGTTTTCTGGGGAATTCATACTGTCTATCAAATGTCTGGAACATTTTTCGAAATGCCGGCTTTTCAACAATATTAAATGGCAGCCTCTCTTTAGCAATTAAATGAACTACGCTGTCTGTGAGCGCGTGCCACTTTGCGCCGTCCTTTTTGTATGCTGCCTGTGGATTAATTGCTTCAGTGATGGACTGTCGCGAACTTGAAGACACAGACGGGCCACCGCTTGTACTTTTTGTTTCCAGCTGGAGAAACTTTGCTGGGTGGTTGTGCTTTAGCTGCATGTGTAGGTTGGTTGTATTGCTGCTCTTAGTTGCTACTGTTTTATGACAAATGCAACATACTGGCTCGCATAGGTTCAGCGGTTCGCCTCGGTCATTTGGTTTGAATCCGAAATACTCTCACCCTGCGGCTGTTGCGCTCGGCTTTCAAACCAGTTCCATTTCGAGCTTTTTCCTCCAACATACGATGTTTTTTTTTTTTTACCTCGCTAACTCCTCTAACTCCTCACGGGGCTCTAAAGCTGCAGAAGTACAAAATTATGCGCGCTGACTACCTGATGCCATAGTCCACTCCTCCTACCTACTATAGCACCGGAGTTAAGCCTTTTCATCCAGCGTCATCAATAGAAAGAGAAAAACACAAGCAGAGACGATATAGCCGATAAATTAAATGACGTGGATAATTTTTATTTATCGTGTGATTAAATGATTTATTGATTATAACGACAGGCCTATGTATGCTTATTTATTTATTGAGCATTTATTTATTTCTGTATTTATTTTTAAATATGGCAGAGTTGGTCCTCCATATACAGCTCTATCTACAGCATATTTACATGCATGAAATGTCCCTTTCATGTTGCCTTAACTGCTGTATGTCAAGTTACTGAGGAACAAATGGGGTAAATGTGTGTTCAGAGTAAACAATACATAGATGTCTTCTTGTGCAAATGCTGCAAAGCTGCCTCTCTGACAGTCAATCTCACACATCTGCAACTCAGTACCTGTGTCTTACCTTAATACCTTTCCTGTCATAAGGCCCCTCTAGAAGTGGTGTTATCATTCTTCTATCTCCTATTAAGTGAGATCACATTGTACTATGTATTACTAATATGAACTGTTTCACATGAAACACTAGTACTGTACATACTATTCTCACCAAACTGTGATAACTGTGATTAAATTCAGTGTAAACAAATGCCATATGTTGCCACCCCTAAAAAATTCCTGCCCCCCTCTTGCCACCCCATAAATATTTTTCTAGATCCGCCCCTGAAGGTACGTTTCTAAGATAATTTGAGGCAAGAATATTATACTTTAAAGCTAAATGGTTCATTTACCGATTTAATGCATATTTAAAAAACAATTTCGGAAGTTGAGAGGACCGCGGCAACCAGCGGAGCTCCGAGGCCAACGGCTAACCACAGCCCGTCCTTCACACACGACTATGCCGAGAGAGGGCTGCTCTGATGGCGATTTTTGATTCAGCTTTGGAATCAGTTTTGGAAGGATTATACTTGGGGTTTATATTGAAACGTGAGCATTTCTGCGTCACAGTCAGTTGCGCTCATTGGTCAGAGCGTTGGCCAATAGGCACAGACATGGTTTGAAAAACAACGGGTTGTTCTCATCAACAATCTTCCGATGTCTCATTCATCTGGGCTAGACTAAAATACACCTTTCATCTCACATTTAGTCTGGTTTATCAGGCTCATACAGGACCATACGCCGCTGAACTGTCTCCACCAAACCTTTAGGGGGAGCTCTGCATATAACTCCTGGCGTAGGGATGAAGAAGAATGCTAGCTCCCGTTAGCTTGTAATCTCGCAGCAGTAAGAGCTTCTACTGAATGATGGGGCTTCATCAGCTCTTTATTTCAGCTCTGCAGGCGTTGAGCACAGTCTATTCATTGGTTCAGCAGCTTTAATGCATCAAATTAATGAAGAAATGTGTGAATTCGGGACATTTGTTCTCCGTCCTGCCTGCTGCTAGCATGTTCTTGTGCTAAATGAAAATTAGCCCCTTATTATTTTCATTTCTAACTTTGAATTTCCCCTCTGCCAGTTAGGAAAAATGCAAAGAAAAGCCACGGCTTCTTATAAAGCGCATGGCTTAAAGTGTGGGAAAAAAGTAGCTGCTTAAGAATAACATTTCGAGGTAATGCCTTGGGAGTTCTAGCGTTAAGGATGTATGTTAAAAAAAAAAAGAAAAGCAGAACTTACAGAAGCCAATCCACAGCCACTATCAGAGTGACATCAGTCGCGGGCAGTCCGACAGCCGTTAGGACTATCACCATGGTGACCAGCCCAGCATTGGGGACTCCTGCTGCTCCAATACTGGCAACAGTTGCTGTTATACTAAAAGCAAAGATGAAAATAAAGCAAGTTTTTACATCCTAGCGATGACCTGTTTTCTAATCCATCACCCTAACTGAGATGTTTTCCTTCGGTCACGTTTTCACTCAAACGTTTGCATTTCAACTTCACCTCAATTGCTAGGAGAAAAAAACAAACAAAAAAACTATAAACCCACCTGATAGTAACAATCTGTCCCACATCCAGAGGGTAATCATTGAGCTGAGCAATAAAGATGGCCGCCACCGCCTCATAGAGCGCCGTGCCGTCCATGTTGATTGTGGCGCCCACTGGGAGCACGAAGCGAGTTATCCTCTTGTCGATGCGGTTGTTCTCCTCTGCGCAGCGGAAGGTGACGGGCAGCGTAGCAGAGCTGGAACACATGGGGACGGAAGTGGGGTTCAGCTTCACATCCTCCCCCAGCAGAAAGGATTTAACCCCAGAATAGGAAACTGACCTGGAGGAGATCATAAGTGCAGTCACCATGGCCTGAGCCATCCCCAGGGTGAAGGTGAAGGGATTCTTCCTCACAATGATGAAGTAGAGGAGAGGCAGGCACACAATGGCGTGGATGGCCAAGCTGCAGAGAAAAGCAGATAAACGTCTGAATTTGTCCTCATCATCTAATAGAAGTCCAGCTTCCTGAAGTCTTCCAAATTTTAACTTTAGACTTGACGACCTAAGCCTTGTAAAAAAGTATGGGGATGTGGCGGCCTAGTGGTTAGGCCATAGAGCTTTAAATCCTGAGGTTCTAAATTCAAGCCCCACTCCCACAGACTGCCACTCTGGCTCTCTGAGCAAGACCCTTAATGCCTGGTTGACAAGGTCAAGGTCGGGTTGGCAATGTTGACAAGGGTCAAATGACTTGGCAAGCGACCCGCGTTAAAATCTCCTCGGCTCTGAGTGGCATAATGTGGGAATACCAGAGCCGGGTCGACCCGCTAAATTATGTGACACCATTGAACGCAAAGTACAGACGTCAACACATTGCACTAGTTGCTGCTGATCTAACAAGCAGAAACAACTGTTTACATTTGATAAACATAGAGCAGCTCTAGTGAGAGGGATTCAGACAGATAATAGAGAGAAACAATAAAGCACACTGACTACGCCCTGGCTTCCTTCCATGTTGCTCTCCATTGTTTACTTTCCTGATCAACGCTCACCCAGCGTGATGGTGTCACCAGACACACAGCAGTGGGGGGGACAGTGGCCGCGCAGCGGCCAGCAAGGGGTTAGAAGGGGAAGGGAGCCAAATGCCGATTGTTAGCGGGTTGACCCATGTTTGAAAAACACGTGTTAACCCGCTATTTTCAGTAGGAAAGAGGCTAAAGGTGTAGCTACATCCTTTGAATGAGGGGTCACAACGCATTGCCTACAGGCACCAAGGGGCCTTCAAGGACCGCATGGGTGGCCTAAGCATATCCTGAAAACAGAACAACTCACCAGTGGGCTAAGTTGGAAATTTAAATGTATTCTGTTGCTCCTCTTTTTAGACATTCATAGAGATTTCAAAATGACAATTTAAGAAGAATATAAAAGAGAGAGTCAACCCAATATAGAAGAAAATTAGAAATGAAAAGAAACAATAAAATATGTTTATTCTGTATGAAGTTTAAGTGAAGCAGCTTGTTTTAGGTAAACATTGAACTTGAAGAGTCTAAACCATTCACTTCTATGCTGATGACACTGATTGATTTGAGGCTTCAGACATGTCTTGCAAGGAGTAAAATAAGCAATTTGAACCACCGTACACATCTAAAAGCTCCAGGAAATGGACTCACAGGGATGGAGTTTGACATTCTGATTCAGAAGTTTTGCTTCTTCTTTAAAACAATGATTTAAAGTCCACTGATTTTACAAGTTAGAATTAATGGAAAGTGCTTTTTAATAACGCTAAGATGCCCTAATAGCCTCTCCAGAAGGCGATGAAATCGCATTGCACTTTGAATTTGTCCCAAATAGCATTTATAAACCTCGGACTCCCCTCTCTGACCCAACCAGACAGGATTTACAGGGCGGTGTTTAACGGTGTCACTTAGATTTAGAAGCTTTCATTACTGCATCTGCAGGTTGAGCGGTTTTGAATGTCCTTGGCCCTTATCACTGCACACCAAGAGCTCAGCTTTTACTCCATGGCCGAAGGGAGAGGCAGCCCAAATGTCAGCCGTAAATCTCAACGTCTGGGACGGGCGGATACACAGCAATGAGGCAGCTTACCCACTCAGCACAGTCACCATGAAAAGACCCATCTTCTTGAAGATCTCCCAGTCTTCCACCTCGATGATCTTCGCAGCAATGAGGAACAGGATACCAAATGGCATGTAGCTGAAAGGTACAGTTAACAACCATTTACATAAAATATTCATGGAATCTCCAAACTTTCAGGAGAGGAGGTCTATTTCAGGTTTGCTCAGAGAATATGCATTATCTGCACGTACCACATGATTATCTGCACCAGTTTCATGGTGGCTTCATTCAGGGCATCAAAGAATTCAAGAAGTATACGGCCTTTGTCTCCCATCTTCCCGATAACCAATCCGAAAGCCACACAGAACACAATGAGGCCCAGCACGTTGATTCCATCTGAATACGAGCCAACAATTTCATACTCCTTAGTGATGTTCTGGAAGAATAAAAAAAAAAACCAAACACTCAGATGACCAAGAGCAGGGTGGGATGCTGTTTTCTCTTAAGCTGGGCATACATTGTACGTTTTTTTTGCACTTTTCGGGCTTTCTAGTCGTGTGAGAATTTTTCTTGATCATGCAGAGTTTCAACCTCATTGTGTGTCCTGCGTTGTGTAGTGTACAGGGGGTAACGAGGGGCGATCAGCCTCTAATGACCACCTCCCTATCGGGAATCGTAAAGTCTGTAGAAAATCAAACATGTTTGAAATTTAGTCGGCCGTTGTAAGTAAATCCTTTCGATATACCATAACCTAGTGCACTGCGCATCTGCTAACCAGGGAGTTCTTCTTCTACCAGATTGATGAGTCCGACCAGCGCCATCTCACTGCAGAGCTGAGTCGGACGTTTGGTTTTCAGATGTACAGTGTGAGCACGTAGATCAGATCAGAGCGTCGGATCGCACAGTGTGAGAACGTACATCGTGAACTGTGAACTTTCAAACCCTGCGGTTTCGTGGTACAGTTTAAGTTGTAGCTGCGTGCACGTTTTTGTGTTTTCTCTTGGCGCATTCTACTTCATTAGTCACTGTGATTGGCTAAAACCAATCATTGCTAGGCGGGGGACTAGGGCCAAACGTCCGCTTTAATAAATCTCTCAATCACTATATAGAGATGGGACTACAAAGTGAGCTTTATAGTGAGTTCACTTAAGTAACGTTTCGGACAGCACAGTACATGCACCATCTTTGTTATTTGTACCCGACAGCGGGCTGCTTTGTCAACAAATCCCATGATGCTTTGCAAGGAGAGCTCTCACAAAGCATTCTGGGATACATCTGTGAACATTGTCACAACCCGATGCGTCCCGGAAGCATGATCCATCCTGCGAATTGACGAACAGATCGGACTGCTGAAAAACTACGTAATAACGGTGCTGAAAATACTTATTTATATACTTAAAACATTAAAGAATGCTAAAATACATTACATAGAAAATATTGAAGACTTTTCTGAAAGAAATGGAAAAGTTTTAAATTCTCTCCATTGTATTGCATGATGTCATCGTCGGACATACTCAGAGCAGTCACAGCAACGTTCGAAAGGCTATTTAAGTGTACTGCTTTTTTTTGTTTGTTTTTTTGAAACATGCAATATTTACGCAAATACAAAAATATTCAAACGAATAAAAAAAATATTCAAAAGAATGAAAAATTACGAAAAATGAAGCATTTGGCTAGCCGGAAGTTATTCTATTCGCAAATGCACAGGACGAATCGTGCTTCCGAGACGGATTGGGTTGTGACAACCATAGATGATTACTACTTTTCAAGGTGCATTGTGGGAAATTTTGAGTCTACTGTTTTTTCATCCACTACACATTGGGACACTCATTTAAAATGGTGTAACCACTATATAGAGCCCTACGTAGTGATTAGGCCGGACATTCGGATACAGCCTAGGTTTTCGGAAGGTTCCGCTGAATGTCCCTCCTTTCCCTGAACAGATTCCATGGGAGCAGGCCCAGATAATAATCTCTTGCCAGATTAGTAAACATGATCTTTAATATACACTGTGTGCAGAATTATTAGGCAAATTAGTATGTCGACCACATCATCCTTTTCATACATGTTTTTCTACTCCAAGCTGTATAGGCTTGAATGCTAACTACCAATTAAGTTAATCAGGTGGTGTGCATCTCATTAATGAGGGGTGTGGCCTAATGACATCGCAACCTATATAAGATGTGCTTAATTATTAGGCAACTTCCTTTCCTTTGGCAAAATGGGTCAGAAAAGAGATTTGACAGACTCTGAAAAGTCAAAAATTGTCAGATGTCTTTCAGAGGGGTGCAGGAGTTTGGCAAATAGCCAACCGGGGTGCAAGAAGCGTGTTGAAAAAAGAAAATGCAAAAAACTCCCCATGAATTGAGAAGGATGAAGCGTGAAGCTGCCAGGAAGCCATTAGCCACCAGTTGTACCATATTTCAGAGCTGCAACATGTCTGGGGTGCTGAGAAGCACAAGGTGCTCAATACTCAAGGACCTGGCCAAGGTAAGGAAAGCCAAAAAAAAAGGCCACCTTTGAACAAGACACACTAAACACAATATCTGAAGACTGATTTCTCCAAGGTGTTTTGGTCTGATGAAATGAGAGTGAGTCTTGATGGGCCAGATGGATGGATGGGCACCAGGCTGGATCAGTAAAGGACAGCAAGTTCCTTATCGACGTAGACGCCAGCAAGGTGGAGGTGGGGTACTGGTATTGGCTAGTATCATCAAAGATGAGCTTGTGGGACCTTTTCGGGTTGATGATGGAGTCAAGATCAACTCCCAGACCAACTGCCAGTTTCTTGAAGACACCTTCTTCAAAGAGTGGTACAAGAAGAAGTCGCCATTATTCAAGAAAAACCTGATATTCATGCAGGACAATGTTCCATCACACGCATCAAAATACACCACAGAGTGGCTGGCCAGAAAACGTCTAAAAGGAGAAAAATTAATGACATGGCCCCCTTGTTCCCCTGATCTGAACCCCATGGAGAACCTGTGGTCCTTCATGAAATGTGAGATCTACAGGGAGGGAAAACAGTGTCTGGGAGGCTGTGGTGGCTGCTGCACGCAATGAGGATCACAAACAGATCAAGACACTGACAGAATCTATGGATGGAAGGCTTTAGGGCGCAATGGTGAAGAAAGGAGGCTATAATGGTCACTAATTTGTTTTTTTGTTTGTTTTTGAATGTCGCAAATGTTTATTTCTGAATTTTGAGTTCTATATTGGTTTACCTGGTGAAAATAAACATGTAGGATGGGTATATATTTGTTTTTTATTATGTTGTCTAATAATTCTGCACAATAAAATTTACCTGCACACAAAGACATCCTCATAAAATGGCCAAATCTAAAAAACTTCTAAAATATGAAACTTTGATAATAAGGAGTATTTTGGGTTGATTCAGAACACAATTGTGGCCCAATAATAAAAAGAATCCTCAAAAATACAACTTGCCTAATAATTCTGCACACAGTGTATATGCACAGAAAGTACTCTCCACATTCATTATGAACATTTAATGAGCTGAGCCCCAAACATGTGACTCGTATAAGTGCATGCTGTGAGCTTTGCTTTCCAGGCGCCCATAGGCTCAGTCATAGTTCTACAACCTTCTGGGCTTAAATTGTTGTTGTTTTAATCCCCTCCCCCTAACATGAGTAAATGCAGAGTGTTTGCCTACCTCAACGACCGCCATGATGGTTGTTGCAAGAGGTGGCATTGCAGTGGTGTTGTTTGACACTTTCTCTTCCTCCAGCTCTTTCCGCTTTGTTTTGTACTACAGGGAAATCAAAGATATTAAAACGTCAGTACTCCACATACATGTCAATATAATTTGAAAAATCGATGTGAAAAAATTCTGACCTGCTGAAAACAAGCCTGCACCAGATTTTCTGGAAACATGTTTCTGTTGAATAAAAAAGGCCCAGAATCAGAGTCCCATAACTTGTCTGACATTTTGATTAATACAAAGTTCCTAAAAAACCTGAACATTTTTTGGGATGGGGTATTTGTCTCCATAAACAGCTTCCTGTCATACGCAAAGCAAATTAACAAATTTAAAGATGCCCTTTTTTGGAACGTTTGTGAAAAGGTTTGAGCATTAGGCACATGTTGTACCATCAATACGAAATTATCTGATTAATGAACTCTAAGATCATGAGTGGTCTATGGTAACCTAACGTCAATAGGCCTTTGCAAATTCTCAGTCATCCGGGATCATAGCAACCACGGAGCAGGATTAGTCCGGAGGCAAATTTGCTTTTCTGAAAAAATTTGTCAATTCTGTCACCTCACACTAGAGATGTTTTAAAAGTAAGCGTGAAGGAAGCCATCTTTGTTAAAAGAGAAAAGCCAAATTACAAGAACTCGAGTACGGACTTGTGTCCTCGCCAAGTATGTTCTTGAGAGAACCCAGGAAAGTCTGGACTTTTGGAGAACGGGAGCACGCAGAATAAATCTGGGTCAGTTGGAATGGAAGCGTAGTGATGACATCACCATATTCAAAGCTAGTCTGGAGCTGCTTTTCACCTCCTGTTATTAACAGTCTATAGATAATACGTCTGTGATGAAACAATGCAGCCAAGCTCTGTATAAGGAAACCAAGTAGTTTTCATGAAGTCCCTAACCTTGTAGCTATCATACTAAGCAGCCATGTAAGGACTCTAGGAAGGAGAACTCCCCTTCAACAGAACCAGAGATTCACCTAATGAGGTCCAGCAGTGTATCAACCGTAGTGACGTTGGGGGTGGTGCCTGTTCTGTCGATGTGGTCAGCGTCTTGGGAGACACCAGGCTTGATCGTCATCACCAAAATAATACCTGCACAGAGGGAGAATATTATTTGACATAGAGTTACACACAGAGCAGCAAAACAATAGTACAACCTCAAGGTAAGGTAGGGGCCAGTTAGTCGTATCAAGGTAAACCAAGGCGTTCAAAAGCTCTACACAGAGTAGGCAGAGCCGTCCCTCCCACACCCACTTTCCCCCACACTAACAGAACAGACCAATATGATTGTCTGAATGTATTTCTGGTTGCAAAAATGGGTAGTCTGCGGAGCCCTGCACATCTCACCACTACAGCCAACAAGCAGGAATCTCGTGGAGATGCTGATTTAGAACATTTAATTTAAAAATCTATGAGCTAAACTCCAAAACTGTGGTATTGTTCTGATTCTTTTACCACTAATCTGATCCACCTGCTCCTGCCTCTATTTAAGGTACTTGCATTCAGCTATCAGGGTGAGCTTATCTTGTTATCCTTCTCGCGGGCCAGTGGAGAGAGTGGTTTTTAGCATACCATAGTTTTTCTGGTTTCCTGATCCTGACCTGTTCTGCCTCACGACCACTGGGCCTATCTGTTCCCATCTGAACGCTTTGCCTGAATTGTGTGTGGAGTCCTGGACCCCTAAACCAACCTGTTCCCATTCTGATCTGTATCCCCAATCTGGCTTCAGACTCCTGAATATTCTCCGGGGCTTTAGGATCTGGGAAACTCTGGGCGGTGCCAAATGCATCTTGTTTGCAGCCCATCGGCTGGATCCTACCTTGTTCTCTGGTGATGGACTGAATTGTTAAACCATCTTAATGACACACATGGATAATCATCCTCCATCAGATTATCATGGTCACAAACCCGTGTTTCTCTCAAACAGAGTTTCCAGTCATAGACGTCCTAGCCGCTGATACCATGGATCCAAGCGCTTTGTCTTAAATAAACGTTTTGAATTATCCCTGTCTGTCTCCCCTTGAGTATTGGGTCCTTCTGTCCTGTGTCGTGACAGGTATATTTACTTAAGGTTATCTAATGATCATCCTACACTAGCCTATGCCTCCAGGGATGTTAAAAAACCCATAAGATAAGAAAGACAAAAAACTCACCAAGAATCACTGCAATGATGGTTGTTGAGAAGTAATAGACAACAGCTCGAAGACCTATTTTTCCAGACACCTCAGAGTCCAGTGCGGCGACGCCTGTTAGAAACAAGTCCATAATCACACATGGAGATATGAAGGAAGCCATTTACGCTAAGAGAGAAAAAACAACCTTAAAGGGGACTTAGAATGCAAAACCAGGTTTCCATTGTCATAGATGAAAATGATAGTTCAGTGGGTGAAATGGACGGACAGAGAAGTTCAAACCCCATCGACACCTCCTTTCTCTGCAAATCTCACAATTTTAAATTTCCACCATAAAACGTGCAAATTCTAATGAAGCACACAATTGACGTGAACTTGGAGATGTTGTCTTATTTGGTTCTGGCCTGTAGTTTTGTCACGCCCCAAAATTGACATACAGACCAGCCCCCTTCTTCATGGCCCAAGAACATAACTCGACAGGCATGTATTTTTTTGTTCTATCAGAATATCCCTGCAAAGTTTGATGCTCAGCTGTTCATTTGCTTGAAGCATTTTACCAAAGACAGCTTTCAAAATTGGTTCAACTACATGCTGCACTGTAGTCGACCAAAATCCCGGACGATTTTGAAATTCCCCTCGGACCATTTTTTAAGGTATGAAAAGTAGGACATGTCCAGGAAAAAGAGGACATCTGGTCACCCTACCATATCAACAATTGAAATGTTTCAGTGAGTGAGTGCTGGTTGCTGTGATGCGTCTTTGCTCATATATATATATATATATATATTAGTGGTGATAGTGGTGTCTTGGTTTTGTATTGGTTTGCCCTTTTACAATATAGTTGGGGTAAAGACACTGCCAAATTAGATTGGTTGGACACATAACTTCCAACCAGATAAAAAACAAAAAAACTGGGGAAACTATTGTTTTTCGAATAAAAATGACCAACACCTTTAACCCTTTAAAACCCGATCCAAGAATAAAACAAAACAGAAAATTACTTTTTTTTGGTTTGAAGTCCTTATTTGGCATTTTAACAAAATATGTAAAAAGAAAAAACAGAAATACATTTTTGATATTAATAATTTATTACTATGCGATAAGTCAGGATTATTTTTTGTGTAGTCTTCTACTCGCTGTTATCAGGTTTATCTGATTGTGTACAATAGGATTTTGAGCAAAGTTTTTACCATTAAATTATGCAAAAGGTGTCAGACACAAAACATTTCAGAAACCGTTTGTATCAAATATGATACGTTTGGCATTACAGGGTTAATTTAGCTCATCGATGCCCAAATCGAACACTTTCACTGTTACTAAAATGACAGAAAAACTATGTCCCTTAAAATAATGTTCTCTTCTATAACATTTTACACACAAAAAAACTTACAAAGGATTTCATTATGCACACCAATCATGAACAACCTTAAGGGAAAAAATGACAGATTATATTGCTAACTATAGTGATGCACTCTGCCAGAAGGTGGTGACATGTTCACATGAGGCCTCATGAAATATGGGTTACATTGAAGCTATTTGTTCAAAAGGTTCACTGGTTCATGAGGCTTCATCTCACCATCATTACTTTCCACATTAAATAATTAATAATTAAATATAACACCTTAACTCACTCAGTAAAATCCAGGAACACTATGCCGAGTGGTCCTCAGGAGGTCGCAGATCCTCAGACACCTGCCTGCTCAGTGCTTCCAGGAAGAGAACTAAACGAGGTGCGGTATCCACACAGCCGCCCGCAGATCATTGTCTCTCGGCAGGTGTGGTTAAGCAGCTGCAGCACATCTGGACTAATAAGGACGCGCTTATAGAGCTAGCTCACTGATCTCCATTAACTGGATTGCTGATTGCCCAAAGAAAGTGAAGCCACTGGCCACCATATTGGTACTCCCCACTCTCACAGAGATGTGCCATAAAGTGCCTACATGTGTAGTATTTGGCTGCAAAAACATGCAGCTTGCCAGCTGTGGGGAGATTGTTTACAGGTAATTTCACAGTCAGTGGATGAACTAACCAAGAAAATCCATATATAAACCAAGGTATCCTATAGTATAGTGTGTAACGTAACATTATTCTGGCTATCTCGGACTGACTCAGTTATTGACTAAATTAGCCATTGACATTGTGTCTAATGTTCAAAAATAGAGTAAACAGAAAGTAATTCACTGTGAAATGTCATGTAGTAATTATTTATTCAGTGGATGATGCTGTCGTTTTGTAGCGTTTGTTGTATTTCTCATTTGAAAAAGTTGTGAGCTGAAATATATTGCATGTTTTATTGATGGGGAAAAAAGCATCTCAAACATTTTTGAAGGCTAATGCACAGACACAGCTTAAAAGTATTTGGCATCATCCATGCATGCATAATTTGCAAATAGGAAAATACTATAGCAGAGGTAACCAATTAAAAATCAGCAGGGTCTGAATATGGAAAATCATCAACCAGTAAAGTTCCGGAGACATTTTTAATTATAATCTGTTAAATTAAACAGAATTTAACACTGAAATAAAATAAGGTATTTATGCATCCATGTTATACATACATGTTATATATACAAAAAAAGAGAATCTGAATAAAGTGTTTTTTGAAGTAGAGAACAAAAATTGTTCAGTTTGGTATATAGACAATTTCCTGATTCCCATATTTCCTCAAACACCTGAACTGATCGTTTGTTATTTTCTTTCTTTTTTCTGTCTTAATGTTGGCAGTGGGCTTTAGGCTGCCCTGCAAGGCTTTAAACCTGGGTTTGAACTGAGACTAAGCCATTCTCAAGCACATATCAAGGTGCTCATTTTGAGCCTGGATCCAGATTTATTGTTGATTCTGTTCATGGGGGAGAATCCTGCTTCACAGCAGCAGGTTGAGCCAAACATCCTCTAAATGTGCAGGGTCATCTTTGAGCACCATTTCACTTTTCTTTCACCAGTTCACCGCAGTTCTTCCAGCAGTCCACACTTTCTCTGCTCTCTTTTTCTCATCGTCTTCTCCTTCTTTCCCATCGCCCGGCTTGCCACAGGTTTGCCTGCTGTGTCTAAAAGTAGCAGCAGCAGCAACCCAGACTGACAGCTCATTGGCTCATTTGGATCACGTGCAGCCTGGAGCCGGACGCTCCCGAGGGCTTTACCGTGTTAACAGTAGAAGCGGCGCAAGTGAATGTAGACACCGTCGTCGGACAACATGTGGTGATTTATAAAGGTTTTGAATCCGGATTATCCAGCAGGTGGGTCCGGATCCGAACCACGGTTTGCAAATCCGCGACCGATGTATTATAGCATTATCAGACATGTACTTGTAATTCAGTCTTGATGTAAAATCTTGAAATAATATGTAATATGTAATTACCGTGACAATGTCATCAATACATGTATATTACATGTACATCATCTATTTAGCACTTTTGGTGCATCTGTATTATTATTCTCCATTAACACATTTATTTTGTTGTGGTGGATTTGTATGATATGTTATAATAGCAGCCGTTCAAAATGGCCCATACCAGTCAAACACCAGCTGAATGTCAGCCCACTCCCCTGTGACTCCCAGCAAAATCCCCTACAACTATCAGCCACTGGCCTTCTCTTGGGCGTGCATATTTTTTACTCTGACTCCACCCTTTCACTTAATTACAGAGTCTGACCAGGAGATGGCGCTTCTCTTTAGATATTAATGTCCACAAATCATGACAGAAACAATATTTTAGTACAAAGATTGATGTTTAAAAAGGAATTAAAGGGGACCAGCCAAGGAAAGTGAGGAAATTTTGAATGGCTTCTACTGTACATGATTTATTAATTGAATTGACTTCATAATGACTACGCAATGTGATGGGCCTATTTTTCTTAAATTATAAGTTAAATCTATCTGCTGATGCTATGAAACAGCCAATGTGTGTCAAATTGATGAGTTTATCTTTATATTAAAAGTCTTAAGTCGCCCTGAAAATGAGAAAATCATCGTTGTTCAATGCTGTAGCACAGGTATTGATTAAATTTTGATTACATTGTGACCGTTCTAACTAGGGAGTACCAATATGGCGGCTGGTTGCTTCACTTCACCCCGTACTATCAAAGGGCAATCAGCGATCCAGTGAATAAATAGAGATCAGTGAGCTAGCTGGTGATCAGGCCTTCCTTCTCTTCCTTGTGTTCATGACATTTAATCGGAGTGTTTCCTCCTCAGCTCACCACTCAAATCCTCCAAAGATTAAACTCCTGGTTACAGAAGGTTACATCCCTCTGCAGCTTACCCTCCCTCCTGTCTGTCAACACTCCGCCCTCAATGCCTCCTAGAAATGAAAAACTCGCTGTCAGCCTCAGCCCCCCCCCCCCCCCCCCCCCCCCCCCTGTGGATTTGCTTCCCTCCTCCTGGACTTTCTCCATTTCCACCACCAATAAGATCTTCACCTCATCTGTCAAGCTTCTCCTTCTCGCTGTCCCGCAGGAATCCAGCCGAAAACCCAGAGAAGTCAATCATTTCAATAAATCTGTTAAACCTTCACACTACGTCTGTAACTGTTAACCTGCTCCAGAGACAGACTACAGGCAAACAGGTTTGGAACGAAATCAAACAAAATGTCTAATGAACATTTTGATATAATTATCTATTTTAAGTGTTTACTTTCTCCATTTAAAGATGTAATGTTTATTCCTCTTTGATTAAATCCTTTTTACTGTCACTTCTGTCTTGCCTTTAAGGTCCTGATTTCCAGAATGGTGGTGTTTGAATAAACATGTCTTGCCTTAAGGTTGGGTCACACATTCACTGATCATCTAGCATTCCTCCTCAGTGACCTCATCAAAGGTACAAACCAGAGTCCAGCACAAACAAAGGTTGTTTGGACCTGAATGAGATGCAAACATCTATTAAAACTTAAGAATTGCATCATGTTTTTCTTGGTATTCTAATTTGCTTTAAAGGAGACATAACCTGGTATTTTATTTAAACAATCTTTCTAAAATAGTCTTTAAATTTCATATTTAATCACATAATCCTCCTTCCTTGCTGAAATTAAAGCCATAAAACAGATCCTCATGGTAGGAAGCAGGTGCGGATTTACCATTAGGCATGACTAGGCAGTTGCCCTAGGGCCCCAAGTTGCTGGGGGGCCCATAAATCTCCTTTTACATGTATGGGAAATGCAGCTATTACTTATAAGTAGGGATGCACGATATTGGGATTTTGGCTGATATCCGATATGCCGATATTTTAAAACTCATGTAGCCGATAACCGATATCAATACCGATGTTAAAGCTGGACAAAAATAAGTAGTCATTGAAAATAGCAGTTTTGTTATCCATTTCTGACACTTTGAAAAATAATATACTCAAATATATTTTCATATGCTGATATCAAATTGGTTTTTAAAAACGCAGTATCGATCTATTTTACTTTCAAAATCTCGTGAAATTTCATTGTTCTGTTACAAACTCATGATATTTTGCAAATTCTTGTGAGATTTTGTTAGTAAAATAGATCAATACCGCGTCAATATATCAACATATGAAAATATGGCGAATTTTCGGGGGATTTCGTAGCAAAACGAGGACATATAGCAATATTTCATTAGTAAAAGAGATTGATATGGTGTTTTTAAATGGCAATATATCAGCATATGAAGATATTGGGATATTTTAATGTATCAATATTTTTTCCCTCGTCTTTAGAAGTTTTTAAGTCTGTAAAAAAGAAGTTTTTGAGGAAGAAGAAGGAGTAGTCATTTTTTTTTTAAGCCTTTAGAAACTCAGAAGCTGATCAAATATCGGGTTAAATATCGGTGGGGTGGCCGATGTCCGATATTCAGTTTTAAGGCCGATACCGATAGGGGGCCGATTATATTGTGCATCCCTAGTTATCTTTTGACTAAAATGCCTTTAGATAATTTATAATATTAAGCATGTCTCTAAAAAGGCAATTTATACATCTCCAGTGTGACACATCATCACAACATACACATAAGCAGATGATTAGAAATCCACGGCTCCAGCCTTATCAAAATAGGACGCCGCTCTCATTCTATTTCTCTAACAATCTTGGTTCTGTTGGTTTTCTTTAAGTTTTTGTTTTAGTTGAGTTTTTTTTGTTTTCTAGCTTTAATGGTGTGTTCTTGATTTATTTAGGTTTCTTAGGTTTTTCTTAGCTTGTCCTCTGTTGCCCCCTTGTGTTTCCTTTTCCCTTGGCTTCCTGGTCAGCTCTACTCACACCTGCTCCTTATCAGCTCGTTAGTCCTGCCTTTGTTCAGTCAGCCATAAATACATTCCCTGTGCAGTCCCTCAGTGCTGGTTCCTCGTCTTACTTCGTCTCACCCTGGCTCCTTGTGATTGTTTCCCCCTGATGTCTCCATGGTTCTGGTTTGTGTTTAATTTTTTATGTTGGATTTTTGGATACCTGTTTTTGCTACCTGTGTCATCCCATTAAATCTGCAAGAACTCACCTCAGCCTCCCTGCCTCTGCATTTGGGTCCTCACAAAAACCTCCAACACAATCCTGACAATTTCCAAATCTTTTCCACGTACAAAATTAAGATTATAACTGTATATCCAGACAGAGGAATTGTCCTAATTAGATTGAAACATCAGTTCTGACGTGCAACAGGCAGCTCATACCAGGGTGTGATAAATTCACATATCTTCGATCATAATTATCTTAACATTCAGAAAGGTCCAAACAGAATGCAGTGTTGCCAACTTAGCGCTTTAGTCGCTATATTTAGCCACTTTTCAGACCCCTCTAGCACTTTTATTACAAGAAACCACCTAGCGCCAAATCTAGCGACTTTTTTCTGCTACTGGAGACTTTGGAGACAACATCTAAAAGCAGCGAACGTGTCAGGAGCCAATCGTGTAAAACGGACCGTCTTTTGTGATTGGTGGACGTTACTCATTGATTTCTCACTGTAGCGGGGACCATTTATTTTAGTTTCACTTCCAGACCTTCTATTTCACTGCTCGCTAAGCGGCTGTGGGGAGATCTTTAAGCCACATGGTAAAAAATGCGTCAGAAAAGATCTCCTACTGCATCTTTAATAGTCTCTAGATAATAATAAATTCTTACTTTTTTTATTTAGTGCAGGAATAATAATTAACACAGTCAAATAAACACAAAAAAAAATTATATTTTGCCAAATAAAACAAAAAAATGCCCTGAGAGAGGGCTGCTGCAGACAGGCTGGTTGGTAATGCAGCCACAGGGTTTAGCTTACCTGTGATCATGCTTGAGATGATGAGTGGGAGGATGACCAGTTTGAGCATCCGCATCAGGATCTCTCCAGGGAAGCCGAAGTACTGCTTGTTGAGATGGGAGAGGGATGCATACTCTCTGACCACTACGCCCAAAGTGATGCCTGAAACGTCAAATCAACACCTTTATTAGATTCTCTGGTGGTTAACCTGGAACAAGCTGCTACGGTAACATATAGAAACACTGTCTCAGACATTTTGAAAAGTTGGTTTCAGTGTTTAACTCAGAGATGCAGAAATCTGAGCTGAACCACAGCGTGGGGGGAGTTCTCTCTTCTGACGCGCAGCGGGGGTTTATATGTGCAGGTATGCGAATATGACACCATAAAGGACCCATTGTCTGTTAAACACAAGTTGGAAATATTTCTCTCTCTCTGGTTGCCTTCTGGTAGGGATCAGGTTCCATCCATGTTTGCTTTGTTCAATGTTCGGTCATCCTAAAAGCAGTTTCACTGTTGCAGTTTTCCTCAATTTATTGATTCTTTGATATAACTGTTTTGTTTTAAGGAAATCCTTGGAGACGCCTGTTGCCCACGGTGATGTTCAACCAAATAAACTTTATCTTTAGAGCTATATTCCTGGAAGTTTGTGGAACTCAAAGAACCTTAAATACATTTAAAAAATTCAAACAATGACCGGAGAGATTATCAGAAGATGGCAAATCTTTCAGAATATTCCAAACATCTAGGTTTCTGGTCCGTTTCATTGCAGCACCTTCCTGCAGGCCCCAAATGCTGCTGTTCTTATTTAGACTGTTTTGTTTTCTTCAAGCAGGATGATTGAGAAGTTAACGGCCTCAATTACTGCGTGATTACGGCTGCTGTAATCATTTACCCTAACACCTTTACAACATAACAGTTTCCTCCGCCTCCGCATGCTGAGGATGGTTTTAGGGTTGGGTTTTAAAAATCAACTTTGACTTGAGAGATAAATGATTTCATGTTTAGCAGTTTCGGGGAAAGACGTTTCTGATAAAGCTTGAAATGTGTGGGGAAAAAAACTCATTGGAATCTGCCTTTTTTTGTACACCGAATTTTAAACATTGATTTTTTTAGCAGCGAATTTTAAACACTGATTTTTTTTTACACATTGAATTCCTTACAGTGAATTTTTACTGCAAAAAAATGAGCCACAAAAAAATTGAGCTGCAAAAAATTGAGCTGAAAAAATTCGCCTGCAAAACAATTGCCTCCAAATATGTTGACCTTTTGGTGAACTCAAGCCAGAGCAATCTACACTTGATGCAGTCGAGCAGCTTCTTGCCAATAAAAGCTTATAATGAGATGCACTCTATTGTCCGGAAAATACGGTAATTTTAGGTAATAAAACAACACAAGGAACCATTTCAAGAAAAAAAAAAGTTAAATTACTGGTTACTTTAACCAGTTACAGATGTGTCAAGTAACAAAGTACAAATACTTTGTTACTGTACTTAAGTACACTTTTAAGGTATCTATACTTTACTCCATTACTTATTTTTCTTCCTACTTCTGATTTCTACTCATTACATTTTCACACAAGTATCTGTACTTTCTATTCCTTACATTTTTAAAACAAACGTTACTCGTTAGTCTTGGCTTCAGTTTAATGTTTCTAAATATTTATTTCCCGTCATGTGCTCCATCCAATGCAGATCATTGGCTCCATCCACATCTAGTGAAAACTAGTGTCATTGGATGAGTCATTTAACGCATCACTCATTGGTTAGCTAAAGGAAACCATCAGAAGCAAGCAGGTGTTCTTCAAACTGCTAGCGTGAATTGTCTATGCCATGCTACAATGTGGGATTCAGAAAAAGATGTTGAAACGTCTGAAAGGTCGGACACAGGCGAGAGCGTATCGTATTTTTTAATGGTTACTTTATACTTTTATACTTTAAGTAGTTTTTGGAGCACATACTTTTTCACTTTTACTTGAGTAAAGAGTCAAGTTGATGCTTCAACTTTTACCAGAGTGTTTTTAAACTGCAGTATCGATAATTTTACGTAAGTAACAAATGTGTGAACTTTTGACACCACTGGTTAGTTAATGCAAAATACAGCTATATTTAAAAGGAAAAGTCCGCTCATATTCAGAATTCAAACTTCTGAAAATACTTTAAATATAAAATTATTCCATCCTGTTCAATGAATGATCAGTGTTTTGATTCAGAGTAATTTTCATGTGAATGTGCTTTACTGGAGGCATCCATGTTTGTCAAAGAACACTACTGCCACCTACTGGTTGGTGACGTCACGGTGCGGTATCGGCTGTTGATCAAGTCCCAGTGCTGTATCTGGTGTTTGTCACAACGCGCTATTATCCAAGTCATCTTGAAAACATTCTTCTTCCAAATGTTGGCTACATATTACGGGTTTTTTCTCTGGCCAGAAGTTCGGTGGCAAATCCTCCCTCTTCAAGTTGGCGATCCAACGACCAACCCGTCCGTTTTTCACTTTTACCCGATGTATTCCAGCATCCAGCTGCCATGCACGTGGGCATTGTCAGTTTCACTATAGCTCTGGTGAATTTCAATGGTGAAGTCCTCTGGAAATCTTCAATAATTGTTGTTGATTGCAGATGTGTCTAGTAGTTCCCATTGATTTTGCTTGTAAAGCGGGGAGAATGGCGCTAGGCTTACCGCACCGTGACCTCACTGCTGGAAGGTGGCAGGAGGGAGGGGTTACTATATTTGGGCAAAAATGGCCGCTCCCAGTGATAGCGATGAAAAATATTGCTTTTATTTTTTACTGATTAACACAAAATGAATTAAATCACCGCAAACGTGTTAGTTTTAGGTATAAATAATGATCCATGTATTATTCTTTGCTGACCAGACTTTTCCTTTAAAGGTTATGGCTGCAACTTTTTATCAAAACAACTTTCAAAAATAAAACATCCACAAATGGTTTAGAGTGGTGCAGAATAAAATAATATTTTATGAAAAAAAACAATCTATAGCATATTATATAAATCATTGCTAACATCACCACCTTTACGGCCAGAACAGAACTGGACATGATTTGAGCCGTAGCTCAGTGAAAGTCTGGCTACGTTTGACCAGGCGATGAGTCACAGCAGCCTGTTGGAGTTCAATTCTCTAACACAGTGAGCAAGCTTTTAAAAAATGAAATTTCCAAATATAAAACTTAAATAACTTAAACTTAAAAACTGGTTTAGTATTTAAAAAGTTGACCCAGACTGAAAGTAAAGCTTATTTTTAACCCTTAGGTTGGACTGAGCGGCGCCAGACGGGTCAAAAATGGCTGATTTTCTGAAGGCTTTTAACAGCTACGTTGGGTTAATCAGTGCCTCCATTTCAGCTGACAAAATGCTGAATTTGCAGACTAGCTGGACCTGAAACGGTAAAAGCAGCTGCTACTTTATTACCGACTCCTGCTGGAACTTTACTCAGGGTTTTATTGTAAGAATAACATGTTGGCTTTTCAGCATTTCACCTGCGTTACACATATTTTATAACACATTTAAGACCCATCAGATGAGATAGAGGTAACTATTAAAAACTTTTTTTTATAAAAAAAAATTGGCTTGTTCTTCCATAGAAGGAAACCTGCTCTGGATGTTATAATCATTTACATGTCCAGTCCAGCCTGGCCAGAACAGAACTGCTTGTTCTTCTCTGTCAACAGCCTCACTGGTTTGTTTTGCTCTCCTGTTTTTATTTAAACTGTTTTTAACAAAGCCTGGGACAGTTTGTAACAAACAGAGCAAAACAAATGAGCTTATGTCTCCAGACTGGCTGTGTAAAGAATAATTTTATATTTATTTAGTTAACTAAAACTAAAAATAGAAACAAAAGCTGAAAGGAAAACTGAAAAACATAAAAAGTAAAGAAAAAGTCCAGCAAGGAATAATCAATGGTTCATTATTTATACCTAAAACTAATACGCTTGGAGTGATTTAATGGATTTAGTGTTAATCTGTAAAAAAATAAAAAAATATATTTTTGTATTGGAGTCTGGGAGCAACCATTTTTGCCCAAATATAGTAGCCCCTCCCTCCTGCCACCTTCCAGCAGTGAGGTCACGGTGCGGTAAGCCTAGCGCCATTCTCCCCGCTTTACAAGCTAAATCAATGGGAACTACTAGACACATCTGCAATCAACAACAATTATTGAAGATTTCCAGAGGACTTCACCATTGAAATTCACCAGAGCTATAGTGAAACTGACAATGCCCACGTGCATGGCAGCTGGATGCTGGAATACATAGGGTGAAAGTGGAAAGAAAATTTGTTATTTCACCTTTCTGATTCCTGATCCTCCACGGACGGGTTGGTCGTTGGATCGCCAACTTGAAGAGGGAGGATTTGCCATCGAACTTCTGGCCAGAGAAAAAACAGTAATATGTAGCCAACATTTGGAAGAAGAATGTTTTCAAGATGACTTGGATAATAGCGCGTTGTGACAAACACCAGATACAGCACTGGGACTTGATCAACAGCCGATACCGCACCGTGACGTCACTAACCAGTAGGTGGCAGTAGTGTTCTTTGACAAACATGGATGCCTCCAGTAAAGCACATTCACATGAAAATGACTCTGAATTAAAAACACTGATCATTTATTGAACAGGATGGAATCATTTCAGATTTATAGTATTTTCAGAAGTTTGTATTCTAAATCTATGACCAGACTTCTCCTTTAAATATAACAGTATTATGCATTTATAGAATCAACAGAAATGTACTAAAAATAAAGCTATTCCCCCATCAAAATTCATTTGAAACGTGTTTTCTAACAGATTTAGTTAAAGTAAGCAGTAATTTCAAAATGTTTTCAGTATGTAATAATTTTATATTTAAAGTACTTTCAGAAGTTTGAATTCTGAATGTGAGCGAACTTTTCCTTTAAGGTGTATTTTACATTGCTATTTTGTTGTTGTTGTGAAATCAGGCCTTCATAAGGATTGATATTTAAAATCAATACATGCACGATATAAAAGACAACTGAATGAGAAAAGAGACAGTTGTAGATGTTTTTTCTTCTTCTTTTTTTAAATATCCAGTGAAAACATCTTTTCTTTTCTAGCATTGTTCCTGCTGCTGTTATCTTTAGTGCCTCGTGCCCATCATCTTTATCTTTCACTCCTTCCAAGAATTATTTATCAGATTAAAGATTAGAATATGGAGCTAATTTAGGGCCATACAGTTCTTTTTTTTTTTTTACAATTGTAAGAAAAAAATATAAAAAATTCGAAACTCAAAATATGTGTAAACTAAAAAATAACAAGAAACTAAACTAAAAAGTATTTTTGAAACACAAAAGAATTAAAAATGAAAAAAATATTTTTTTTTTGCTCAGAAAAAAAAAAAGCTTTGGAGGTGAAACATTTAAAACTACCTTATTCAGTTTCCAATAGCTTAAATTTAGCTCCACATTCAGATACTCTCTGGGTCAGCTAGAAACACTAATATAACAGGCCATTAGTAGAAATGTAAGGGTCAAATTAAACAGTGACTGTTGAACTTATTTTTTTTTTTAAGTAAAAAAAGTGAGAGCTTTAATATCACATTACTACAGATTAAACCAAGATTTCCATTCAGTTTGGTGAAAACAAAAGCAAAATATAAATGTCTTTGGTGGATTCCTAAACCTAGATTATCCAGAATTTTGTTCCATTTAAAGTTTGAGTTCTGCCAATTTTTTTTTTTTTGTTATCTTGGTGAGGCTGTTTTCTTCTCAATGTTCAGCTGATGTTTCCACATAAAGTGACTCTTTTCACTTAAATCATCTCTAAAGGAACTTTGTTGCAATAATTTATTTGAGGAGAATCAGAGCAAAGGGTGATTAATAGCTACTTTTTCTAGAAACAAAAAAACGTTCCAAATATAGGAAGTTAAAATTTGTTTTTGGGTTGTGACAAAATGTGCTACAGCACCGGAGGAATTATGAGGGTTTGTCCTCCCAAAGAAACTCAGATTAACCTATTCGTGAGATCTGGACCGGGATTAGGGCCACTGGAAATAAAACTATAAGTTAACTGACTTTTTTTTCCCATTTGAGTTTAATAAGTCAGAATTCTGAGATAAAAGTCAGGATTCTGCAATTACAATCAAAATTCTGATATTACAGTTAGATTTCTGAGATTACAGTCGGAATTCTAAGATTAAAATCTGAATTCTGAGATTACATTCAGAATTCTGTGAAAAAATCAGAATTCTGAGATTAAAGTTAGATTTAGGAGATTACAATCAGAATTCTGCGATCGAAGTCATTATTTGGAGATTAAAGTCAGAATTCTGAGATTAAAATCAGAATTCTGAGATTACATTCAGAATTCTGTGAAAAGGGTGGAATTCTGAGATTACAGTCAGAATTCTGAGATTAAATTCAGAATCCTGAGTAAAAAAGTCACAATTCTGAGATAACAGTCAGAATTAGGAGATTACATTCAGAGTTCTGTGGAAAAAGTCGGAATTCTGAGATTATAGTCAGAATTCTGACTTTCTCCCATATTAAGCTCAAATGAAAAAAAAAAAAAAAAACTCAGTTAACTTAAATAATAATAAAAAAAATTCCAGAGGCCCTATTTCTCTTCCGTACCAATGTGTTGCCTACAGGTTGTGATTTTTCCGCAGAGAATATCCAGACTGAAGCTCTGCAGCATGGGACAATGAATAGAAGTATTATTTGGGTTAAACATACATTCACCCACTCATCCTAATAGAAATGAAAGCCCATAAATCAATGCATCCTGATAGGAAGAGCAGAGCCACGCATCAGCTGTCCCCTCAGTCTGGTCACGTCTGACTGAGGCTCATCCAGACTGAGGCTACCTCTTCAGAACCAGGAGGCAGAACAGCTCCCTGGTTCTGAAGGCGCTCAGACCGACACAGAGGGAGAGATGCAGCTCATCATTTCCACGGTTAGTGGAAATAATGCGTCAGTCTGTGACACATGCAGAACCGTCCACGTACCGATCAGCACCGACAGAACCGTGGCGATGAGGAGCCAGTTCCTCCTCAGCAAGCCTTTCACGTTCAGTCCGCGGCGCTCCTGGGTGCCCTTCATGTTCTACGGTTCTCCTGCTTCCGTCCAAAAACAAGGGAAGGAAAATATGAGCAGAAAAACAATGATTCCTGTAGAGACGCAGGAGATTCCTGCAGACTGGCGGCGCGCAACAGACACGGCAGAGGAGGAGGGGGAGGAGGAGGGGGAGGAGGAGGAGGAGGAGGAGGAGGAGGAGGAGGAGGAGATGGATGGTGGAGCAGCAGTATTGCTTCAGTAGAGGAGGTGGCCCCTCCCCCACAGCCCACGCAAGGTGCATCTGTCTTTCCCACTTTATCAGGTGATGCTAGCACACTACTCACCTCTATTCAATTCTATTCAGTTTATTTCTATAGAGCCAATTCACATCATGTCATCTCAGGTCACTTTCCAGTTCACCAGATCATCCAGTCAGATTGATTCCAAGTTTTCTATCTAAGGAAAACCAGTTGATTGCATCGACTCATTGACTCTTCAGCAATCCCTCACACTAAGCATGCTTGTAGCGACAGTGGAGAGGAAAAACTCCCTTTGAACAGGAAGAAATCTCCAGCAGAACCAGGCTCAGTGTGAGCGGCCATCTGCTGAGGCCCACTGGGGTTCAAGGAGACAGAAGCAGACATAGAAAAAGAAGCATAGATACAAAAGGCAACTTTAAAAGGCGGCTCCATCCAGGAAACACACAGCCAGGCAGACGAGCTCCGAGCCAGCTCCCATGTCAGAGGATGAAGAGAGCACATCCAGTTAGTCACAGTCAGAGAAACAGGACTACACTGGAAAACAGGCCAAGCTCCAACATCTAGAAACAAAGGTGTTGATGGCAGCAGCACAGCTGATATTTCTCTCCAGGATGGAGTCACAGCCAAACAGGAACAGACCAGATGAAGCTACTATGAGAAAAAGCAGAGAGAGCAGAACGTTAGAGATTGAACTAACAGATTCTGCAGAGTGGGAGAATAGAGATAGAATGAAGCAGAATGATGAAATGGGGGTCCCTATGTCCTCCAGCAGTCTAAGCCTACCCCATAGCTGGCTGTGCAGTATTCGCCGATACCAATACCGTCTGTTTGAAATTGATGTGTGGGTGTGTATCAGCCACATTCTTAAAATGAAAAAGCATTTCTGAAAATGCTTTTTCATTTTAAATAATGGTAACGATTTGCTTTCATATCACTACTGCCTTCTTGTGCTGTTTGTCGATCAACACGATGTCTGGTTGGTTAGCCATCACCTGTTTGTCAGTCTGGATCTTGAAGTCCCATAGGATCTTAGCTCGGTCATTCTCAACTACCTTAGGAGGTGTCTTCCATTTTGACCTTGGGACTTCCAGCCCATACTCATGGCAGATGTTCCTGTACACTATGACAGCTACCTGGTTGTGGCGTTCCATGTATGCACTTCCTGCCTGCATTTTACACCCTGCTGTTATGTGCTGTATTGTTTCAGAGGCATCTTTGCACAGTCTGCATCGGGGGTCCTGCCTGGTGTGGTAGACCCTGGCCTCTATTGATCTTGTACTGAGTGCCCGTTCTTGTGCTGCCATGATTAGTGCCTCTGTGCTGTCCTTCAGTCCAGCCTTTTCCAGCCACTGGTAGGAGTTTTTGATATCAGCCACTTCTTCTATTGTCTGTGGTATATGACGTGCAGCGGCTTGTCCCTCCATGATGGTTCTCCTTCTCCTTTCTTGTCCTCACTTTCGGTTTTCTCCTGCCTGAGGTATTCACCAACCCATTTGTCTTTGGGGGCCATCTTTCTGATGTACTCCTGGGTCTTAGTTGTTTCATCCTGGACAGTGGTCTTGACACTCGCTAGCCCTCGGCCTCCCTCGCTACGCTTGGCATACAGTCTCAGGGTGCTGGATTTGGGGTGGAACCCTCCATGCATTGTGAGGAGCTTTCTTGTCTTGATGTCAGTGGCCTCTATCTCCTCCTTTGGCCAGTTTATTATACCAGCGGGGTATCTGATGACTGGTAGGGCATATGTGTTGATGGCTTGGATCTTGTTTTTCCCATTCAGCTGACTTTTCAGGACCTGCCTTACTCTTTGTAGGTATTTAGCTGTGGCAGTCTTTCTTGCCATCTCCTCGTGGTTTCCGTTAGCCTGTGGCACCCCAAGGTATTTGTAGCTGTCCTGCACATCTGTAATGTGGCCTTCTGGTAGTTCAACCCCCTCGGTTCTGATCATCTTCCCTCTCTTTGAGACCATGCGACCGCACTTGTCCAGTCCAAATGACATCCCAATGTCGTTGCTGTAGATCCTGGTAGTTTGGATCAGTGAGTCGATGTCTCTCTCACTCCTGGCATACAGCTTGATGTCATCCATGTAGAGGAGGTGACTGATGATTGTTCCGCTTCGGAATTGGTATCCGTAGCCAGTCTTTGTGATGATCTGGCTGAGGGGGTTCAGGCCTATGCAGAACAGCAGTGGGGATAGTGCATCACCCTGGTATATGCCGCACTTGATGGTGACTTGTGCTATTGGCTTTGCATTGGCTTCCAAAACAAGAGTTTTTCCTCTCCACTGTCGCTAAAAGCTTGCTTAGTGTGAGGGATTGCTGAAGAGTCAATGAGTCGATGCAATCAACTGGTTTTCCAAAGATAGAAAACTTTGAATCAATCTGACTAGATGATCTGGTTGAATTGTATCTGGAAAGTGCCTTGAAGTGTCCTGAAACTGAACAATCTGAAGATCTACACCAAGTGTTTCATGTTTAGGGCCAAGGTGGTCCTCTCAGAACCCAGCCTCCATGGATGCTCTTTATTCTCCTCGCTTCCAACATGTTGGCATGATTGCCTGCAGAATAAAATGAAAAGGCTGAAGAATTTCGATTGAACTTATTCTTGCTTCAGATGTGGCACCTTAATGTCATGTGTGCAACATGACATGCTTGTCTAAATAATAGTAAGGTTATAATTTGTATTTCACTGTTTACATTTGTTAGAAAGGCTTTGTTGATTATTTCACTTTGTGTCATCCACTCCTGGTGTCTCATTTCACACAATTTATATCACCGAACATTGTACCCAGTATAACTATGCATGAAACAAATAAAACATACCTTATCTTATCTTAGTTTTATTTCACAGTCTCATTGTTATTTCAGCCTTTGCTCTGTCATATGTCTGATGATACTGACTGACAGGGAGGTGCAGAGTTAATGGCCAAATCATTTTGGTTTTGTTGATTTTTATCTGATTAAAAATATGGAATGAGGAAACAGTTTTATTTTTTTAGCTACAACCTCCCTTTTTATTACATCATATAAATTATAAATCCCTTTTAAATCTTATCAGCAATCTGTCTAAAGGTCTGTTTGCATCATTGCTATCATTTGAGCATCTATCAGAGGGAAATTCAATTCAGTTTATTTCTATAGCGCAAGCTTACAACACGTCACCTAAAGGCACTTTAGTTCACCAGATTATCCAGTCAGATTGATTCAGAGTTTTCCATCTAGGAAAACCAGCTGATTGCATCAACTTATTAACTCTTCAGCAATCCCTCACACTAAGCATGCTTGTAGCGACGGTGGAGAGGAAAAACTCCCTTTGAACAGGAAGAAACCTCCAGCAGAACCAGGCTCAGTGTGAGCGGCCATCTGCTGAGGCCCACTGGGGTTCAAGGAGACAGAAGCAGACATAGAAAAAGAAGCATAGATACAAAAGGCAACTTTAAAAGGCGGCTCCATCCAGGAAACACACACATAAAAGCAGAGAGAGCAGAACGTTAGAGATGGAACTAACAGATTCTGCAGAGTAGGAGAATAGAGATAGAATGAAGCAGAATGATGAAAAAGGGGTCCCTATGTCCTCCAGCAGTCTAAGCCTATAGCAGCAGAACTATAGAGATAGCTCAGGATAACCTGAGCCACTCTAACTAGAAGCTTTATCAAAAATGAAAGTAGGACTAAAAGTAGACAGGGTATCCCCAGATCAGCATATTGAGCTAAAAAGTCACAGCCGTGGCTGTAGGTTTTGTGATAATACCAAGATTATTGATTTATTCCAAAGAGTAAATGCTTTAATTCTTGGAGAAAAGTCCACTTTCTTCACTGCTCTAAAAACATTCCCGGCACTTTAGCTTTTATGTACACTTGTAGGTTAAATCCTGATCCGTGCATGCAAGTTTTTTCTGGTAAATAAACGCTCCTCACTGCAGACACAAGGGGACTTTCCTCACTCATGGTGATGCTTGCAGATTTGAAACTGAGGAAATTATTCTTATAAGGCAAAAAAAATATATACATACATTCATTTGTTTAATAGCTCTAATGTTCCATCAGCTGCTTACTCTATTCCCCAAGAAAAACATGGAAGGTTGATGATATTTAAAACTGTTATTGTGTTCATATTATGGGAAAATGCTGCCATCTTCTGCATTTCTTCTGAATTTCATTCCCAGTTTACCGAAGCAGTCAGTTATTGGCTTTTTCATTCTAGTTGAGCTTTGGCTTGTAAATCATATTTTCATTAACTAATTTTAAACAGTTTTGCAAACATGAGTTCCTGTAGCTTCTTTAATGAGCAAAACTAGGGGGTGGTGAAGCGTTAGAAGGCAACTCAACTTTATTTATAAAGGCCTTTAAAACCACATCTGCCACAAAGTGCTGCACATGGCAGGTAAAGTTAAATTGTATATAAACAGCATACAAGTTTAAAGGAATTAAACAAATATAATAGAATAAGACATTGGTCTTCTAAATGCACGTAGACCTCTAACCAATAGGTACGTGTAAATAGGAAACATTTGTTGTTAACAGTTAAAGAAAAGTCTGGTCAACAAGGAATAATCAATGGATCATCTGCCTGTTTTTCCAGTGTAGTCCTGTTTCTCTGACTGGACTCCATGCAGTTTGTGTTAAACTGTAAGAAAGGTTGTTTAGCAGTATTTTCCTTACCTTGTTAGGTTAAAAGTATTTCAGTTTATTTCTATTCTCATGTGATTCAGCACCAATTCACAACACATTTCAACTCAAAGACAATTTAATCAGATCATACAGTCAGATTGGTTCAGCATTTTCTCTGTCTAAGGAAACCCAACTGACTGCATCCAGTCATTGACTTGGTTGGATTCACTCCTCCTGGGTTTAGCATTTAGCGACAGCAGTTAGATTAAATTACAAGAGGAAGAAAACAAAAACAGAACCATCGATCAAAAGTTTTAATGCACATATTGAGCCGACATTTCAGCAAATAAATGAGCAGTTGATGGTTTTGTTTCCACCATCTCCTTCTTCTTATTATTTAAATGTGGCAGGCAAACAATCATCAGGTGCATAACCGTCAGCAGCTGTTAAGGAGTATAAGAGCTGATTTTTTTCTTGTATATTCGTGATTTTGCAGTTTTGCCAATAAGACACAGTCAGAGTTCTGAGATTAAAGTTATAATTCTGAGAAAAAAGTCAGAATTCTGAGAAAAAAGTCAGAATTCTGAGATTAAAGTCAGAATTCTAAGAAAAAGTCAGAGTTCTGAGATTAAAATTAGAATTCTGAGATTAAAGCAGAATTCTGAGATTAAGGTATGAATTCTAAAATTAATGTCAGAATTCTGAGAAAAAAGTTAAAATTCTAAAATTAAAGTCATAATTCTGAGGAAAAAATCAGAGCTCTGAGATTAAAGTCAGAATTCTAAGAAAAAGTCAGAGTTCTGAGATTAAAGTTAGAATTCTAAGAAAAAGCCAGAGTTCTGAGATTAAAGTTAGAATTCTGAGAAAAAAATCAGAATTCTGAGGTTAAGGTCAGAATTCTAAGAAAAAGTCAGAGTTCTGAGAAAAAAATCCGAATTCTGAGATTAAAGTCAGAATTCTGAGAAAAAGTCAGAGTTCTGGGATTAAAATTAGAATTCTGAGATTAAAGTAGAATTCTGAGATTAAGGTCAGAATTCTAAAATTAATGTCAGAATTCTGAGGAAAAAGTTAAAATTCTGATATTAAAGTCAGAATTCTAAGAAAAAGTCAGAGTTCTGAGATTAAAGTTAAAATTCTAAGAAAAAAATCCGAATTCTGAGATTAAAGTCAGAATTCTGAGAAAAAGTCAGAGTTCTGAGATTAAAATTAGAATTCTGAGATTAAAGTAGAATTCTGAGATTAAGGTCAGAATTCTAAAATTAATGTCAGAATTCTGAGGAAAAAGTTAAAATTCTGATATTAAAGTCAGAATTCTAAGAAAAAGTCAGAGTTCTTAGATTAAAGTTAGAATTCTAAGAAAAAGTCAGATTTCTGAGATTAAAGTTAAAATTCTAAGAAAAAAATCAGAATTCTG
Source organism: Cyprinodon diabolis (assembly GCA_030533445.1). NCBI lineage: Eukaryota > Metazoa > Chordata > Actinopteri > Cyprinodontiformes > Cyprinodontidae > Cyprinodon > Cyprinodon diabolis. Next base: position 1,939,743 of record CM060075.1, on the reverse strand, counting down.
AGATTAAAGTCAGAATTCTAAGAAAAAGCCAGAGTTCTGAGATTAAAGTTAGAATTCTGAGAAAAAAAGCAGAATTCTGAGGTTAAGGTCAGAATTCTAAGAAAAAGTCAGAGTTCTGAGAAAAAAATCCGAATTCTGAGATTAAAGTCAGAATTCTGAGAAAAAGTCAGAGTTCTGGGATTAAAATTAGAATTCTGAGATTAAAGTAGAATTCTGAGATTAAGGTCAGAATTCTAAAATTAATGTCAGAATTCTGAGGAAAAAGTTAAAATTCTGATATTAAAGTCAGAATTCTAAGAAAAAGTCAGAGTTCTGAGATTAAAGTTAAAATTCTAAGAAAAAAATCCGAATTCTGAGATTAAAGTCAGAATTCTGAGAAAAAGTCAGAGTTCTGAGATTAAAATTAGAATTCTGAGATTAAAGTAGAATTCTGAGATTAAGGTCAGAATTCTAAAATTAATGTCAGAATTCTGAGGAAAAAGTTAAAATTCTGATATTAAAGTCAGAATTCTAAGAAAAAGTCAGAGTTCTTAGATTAAAGTTAGAATTCTAAGAAAAAGTCAGAGTTCTGAGATTAAAGTTAAAATTCTAAGAAAAAAATCAGAATTCTGAGATTAAAGTCAGAATTCTGAGAAAAAGTCAGAGTTCTGAGATTAAAATTAGAATTCTGAGATTAAAGTAGAATTCTGAGATTAAGGTCAGAATTCTAAAATTAATGTCAGAATTCTGAGGAAAAAGTTAAAATTCTGATATTAAAGTCAGAATTCTAAGAAAAAGTCAGAGTTCTTAGATTAAAGTTAGAATTCTAAGAAAAAGTCAGAGTTCTGAGATTAAAGTTAAAATTCTAAGAAAAAAATCCAAATTCTGAGATCAAAGTCAGAATTCTGAGAAAAAGTCAGAGTTCTGAGATTAAAATTAGAATTCTGAGATTAAAGTAGAATTCTGAGATTAAGGTCAGAATTCTAAAATTAATGTCAGAATTCTGAGGAAAAAGTTAAAATTCTGATATTAAAGTCAGAATTCTGAGGAAAAAGTTAGAATTCTGAGATTAAAGTCAGAATTCTGAGAAAAAAAATCACAGCTCTGAGATTAAAGTCAGAATTCTAAGAAAAAGTCAGAGTTCTTAGATTAAAGTTAGAATTCTAAGAAAAAGTCAGAGTTCTGAGATTAAAGTTAAAATTCTAAGAAAAAAATCCGAATTCTGAGATTAAAATCAGAATTCTGAGAAAAAGTCAGAGTTCTGAGATTAAAATTAGAATTCTGAGATTAAAGTAGAATTCTGAGATTAAGGTCAGAATTCTAAAATTAATGTCAGAATTCTGAGGAAAAAGTTAGAATTCTGAGATTAAAGTCAGAATTCTAAGAAAAAGTCAGAGTTCTTAGATTAAAGTTAGAATTCTAAGAAAAAGTCAGAGTTCTGAGATTAAAGTTAAAATTCTAAGAAAAAAATCAGAATTCTGAGATTAAAGTCAGAATTCTGAGAAAAAAATTAGAATTCTGAGATTAAAGCAGAATTCTGAGATTAAGGTCAGAATTCTGAAATTAATGTCAGAATTCTGAGGAAAAAGTTAAAATTCTGAAATTAAAGTCAGAATTCTGAGGAAAAAGTTAGAATTCTGAGATTAAAGTCAGAATTCTGAGAAAAAAAATCACAGCTCTGAGATTAAAGTCAGAATTCTAAGAAAAAGTCAGAGTTCTTAGATTAAAGTTAGAATTCTAAGAAAAAGTCAGAGTTCTGAGATTAAAGTTAAATTCTAAGAAAAAAAATCAGATTTCTGAGATTAAAGTCAGAATTCTGAGAAAAAGTTAGAGTTCTGAGATTAAAATTAGAATTCTGAGATTACGGTCAGAATTCTAAAATTAATGTCAGAATTCTGAGGAAAAAGTTAAAATTCTGAAATTAAAGTCAGAATTCTGAGGAAAAAGTTAGAATTCTGAGATTAAAGTCAGAATTCTGAGAAAAAAAATCACAGCTCTGAGATTAAAGTCAGAATTCTAAGAAAAAGTCAGAGTTCTGAGATTAAAGTTAAATTCTAAGAAAAAAAATCAGAATTCTGAGATTAAAGTCAGAATTCTGAGAAAAAAATTAGAATTCTGAGATTAAAGTCGGAATTCTGAGATTAAAGTCAAAATTCTGAGAAAAAGTCAGAGTTCTTAGATTAAAGTTAGAATTCTAAGAAAAAGTCAGAGTTCTGAGATTAAAGTCAGAATTCTGAGAAAAAAAGTTAGAATTCTGAGATTAAGGTCAGAATTCTGAGAAAAAAAACATATTAAAATGAAATAATGTTTAGAAATCAGTTTTTTTCATTTCTTCCGTGGCCCTAATCCTCTTCCATACTGAATAAATAGAGATCATTGGTAGTCACCCAAATGTAGTCATTTATTATTTAATTAGCAAATGTTACATGTGAGTCTCTACCGCCATCTAGTGGCCTAAACGTTGTAAATCGGGCTCTTTTATTTTGAAAGTCGAGGAGCGGAAGTTCTTCTCTCCACCCCACCTCCTGAATTGACGGTGCCATGTCAGAGTGAGGCAGTATTTCAGGGAATCGCCAATCGGTGAGCTCGGCCTGTCGGTGTGGGCATGAGAGGAAGTCAGGAGCTTTAACCTGGTAGTTCCCGGAGTACAGGCCGCCGCGCGCTACCGTACGGCAGCGTCTATCCGAGCGGGACGACCCGGCTGCTGCTGGCGCTACTCCCCCCCCCTCCCCATCCCCCGGCTCGCTAAGCTAGCTCCCACCCGGAGAGAGAGAGAGAGAGAGCGCGGGGCCTCTGGCTGCTACAGATACTCTGACGGTGTCCTGGAGCCACAACCTGCTGAAGATGGGTGAGTGGACGGCTAACCGAACGGCTCACTCTGAGCCCAGCTAGCGAACCAGTGTGTTCATTCATTGCAGACATGGCGGCTCCACCACAGCAGGAGCCTGGGTCGGACTCCTCCTCTGGAGGGCTTGTTCCTCAGATGAACAGCTCGCTGGGACAGAAATGGGTGTGCACGCGCGCGCGCGCCGCTCTCGGGTGGGGTAGCCTCTGCATCTCCATCCTCTAGATTCTCCTCCCTGTGAGCTCCTCAGATGGGCTCTGGCTCGGCCTGTTGGCCCCTGGAGGGGCCGCGCTGTGAGAAGTTTGGCCGTCTGTTGAAATGGTAGTGAGGTGATGGAGAAGATGGCTCTGCTCCATCTCCTCAGCAGTTATGCAATAGGATCAAGCAGCCCACCTTGTGCTGATGTTTACTCAGCTCCCACTGCTGTCTCTAATGGTTTATTATGGAGATCTAAAGGAGCAGGTTCATAGGAGCCCAGCTGGGACTGATCCCTCTCTGTCTGCAGTCCTACTCCAATTGAATTCAGTTTATTTACATAGAGCCAATTCACATCATGTCATCTCAGGTCACTTTCCAGTTCACCAGATCATCCAGTCAGATTGATTCAAAGTTTTCTATCTAAGGAAAACCAGCTGATTGCATCACTCATTGACTCTCCAGCAATCCCTCACATTAAGCATGCTTGTAGTGACAGTGGAGAGGAAAAACTCCCTTTTAACAGGAAGAAACCTCCAGCAGAACCAGGCTCAGTGTGAGCAGCCATCTGCTGAGGCTGACTGGGGTTCAAGGAGACAGAAGCAGACATAGAAAAAGAAGCATAGATACAAAAGGCAACTGTCAACCAGCTCCACAGGCGGCCCCGTCCAGGAAACACACAGCCAGGCAGACGAGCTCCGAGCCAGCTCCCATATCAGAGGATGAAGAGAGCACATCCAGTTAGTCACAGTCAGAGAAACAGGACTACACTGGAAAACAGGCCAAGCTCAGACATATAGAAACAAAGGTGTTGATGGCAGCAGCACAGCTGATATTTCTCTCCAGGATGGAGTCACAGCCAAACAGGAACAGACCAGATGAAGCTACTATGAGAAAAAGCAGAGAGAGCAGAAGGTTAGAGATTGAACTAACAGATTCTGCAGAGTGGGAGAATAGAGATAGAATGATGAAAAAGGGGTCCCTATGTCCTCCAGCAGTCTAAGCCTATAGCAGCAGAACTATAGAGATAGCTCAGGATAACCTGAGCCACTCTAAGTAGAAGCTTTATCAAAAAGGAAAGTTTTAAGCCTAGCCTTAAATAATGTTCTGACTTTATTCCCGTAATATTACGACTTTATTCTCGCAATGTTTTGACTTTATTCTTAAAAAACAAAAACAAAAAACTTAAAACTAACCTGGTCCTAATACTCTGTAGTAGCTTTATCCAGAACGTTTTAGTTTTAGTTCCACCTGGTTTGATTTAGTAAAATAGCTTCTGATAAGGAACCTTTGGCTCTCCGTTTATTAATCGAAAAAAATAATCCATTTGCAAAATAATCACTAGTTGCAGCCATAATCACATTAATTACTCTTAATGATAGAAACTTGTACTTTTAGTATGCTAGCAATATTATTTGATTGTGAGTTGGGGGAATTTCTGGTAGCAGACGTGCAAAGAGGAAGTATCTTACACCTGTAATGTAAGTCACCAAAAATTGAGTGCCTTTGGGATTAGGAAATTTCTTTTTCGTTGAATTAAAGGTCAAAGTTGCAACTTTTATTTCCATTTAAAAAGAATACGTTTTTTTTTAAATAATGCATCCACAAAACACAGAAGAGTTGCAGAATAAAGGTAATCATTTCACAGAAAAAACGTTTCTGTAAAAAGATGTTTTTTAAAATGTTGACTGGTCTGAAATCTTTGTAACGCAGAAAACACTTCAGATCATCAGGATTCATTCAGCAGGAATTGTAATTTGATAACATTACAATTTATTGGCTGAAACGCCCTCATTTCCCTCTGATTGGCTACTGGGCCTAGTGGAGCCAGATTAATCAAGGCCTCTGTGCCTTTTCTGTTTTTTTGAAAGCAAAAGACTCTTTACAGGAAACCGCAGGAGAAACCACCTCCTTCGATCCTTTCTCCTCCTTAATGCCCAGAGTCAATCCTAGTTTGTTGACGTATTACTCCACCTGCTTGAAGAGAACCACAGATTCACCGTTTTCACATTTTTTTTTTAGCTTATATTATTATGAAAACCTTCATGTTATTGGAAAAAGAGCAGCATAGTTGCCTGGCATAAGGAATCGGTCTGTTTCCTTATAAGAAGCAACCCGACGCACTTCCTGCCAAACATTAATCTGTTCATGATTAACCTTCTAACCACAGATCTGATCACCTACACCTGCTGCCGGCTTATTTCGGGCTCTGCACTGGTGGGACATGATGCTGCAGTCCTATTTTTCAGAGAACGTCATTCTGACGTTTTCTTCTCCAGGAAATGATGCAGGAAATCGTTCTCTCAGCTGAAATGTCTTTTTTCTTTTCGTTAGCTGCAGCTTCTGGTGCACGGAGCAGTTTTTGATGCAGATTGATAGTTGCACATAGTTCACCTACTGATTATTTTAGTAGTCTATTATATTATATTAATCTAGTGATTATTATTTATTTGTTTATTAGTCCCTTTGGTGCCTCTTGTTTTCCCTATCCTTTGCTTCTTACCTTTTATAAATGAAAATTGATTAAATATTAAAAAGGTAATATTTTTGTGCAGGACAAAACTAGAACAAATAAACAACAAAATCCTTGCAGGGATTATCAATGCGTAGCCTCACTCTAAAATCTGTAAACAATAGCCCCATTTATATCACCCTCTGAAACCGATACGTTTCGAGTTATTTTGACCGTTCACACATCGCGCTAGCATGCTTTGTCGCCTCTTATTGACGATCTACTGCTCTCTAGGATACTCTAGACCCCTAAAGTCTTCTTGTATCATATTCAGATGATTTTATTGGTGACGCTGGATTGGAGAAAATTTGTTTTAGCTGTGTCACATCAACCAATCAGAGAAGCTGATCTGGGAGCTGGCAGGGAGTCAGACACAGCACTGCTGATGCAGAGCGATAAGATCACTCCTCTGAAACAGTTTATTAACGCCTAAATTAACTTAAAATGTAGAAACCTGCTGGCTAAATATGTTTGATATTATTATCCTGCTGCCTGCAGTTTGGACTACGTACATAAAAAAATGCTAACATCTCCTTCCAGGGGGAAAACCCCCAAGAGGCCAGCGGGCCTGAGGCAGCTGCTGCTGGGGATTCCCAGTGACAGCGCACCGCCGGTATGTGGGGGTCTGAGCGGCTCCCACAGAGAAATAATCTTTGAAGGCAGGATGGTAATCTGGATGAACTGACTGCACAGACCATGTTTTCAGGAGGACTTTCTCACTTCAAAACATTTTAAAGCTAGTTTTTACCCACTGATCACAGCTAATATAGCAAAGCCACTCTTTGGAGCAGCAGAATCACAAATTACTGGAGGCTGACTTTAAGGAGATGACACGGTCTGCTCATGCACTCTTATCCCATTTACACTACCCTTGAAAAACCGATCCAAGCCGAGACCGGTCCGAGCTTGGATCAGTTAACCAGGCCGAGCTCGGTTCTGACGACCGTTTACACATCACGCTATCTCGGTTCCTCGACTCCTCGCCTCCTAGTGACGATCTGCGGTATTACTGCCAGTATTGAAGGAGGAAATCAAGCAGTTGGTGGCGGTAAGTTGTTTGCCAACCGCCATAAAACACAAGAAGAAGAAGATGAAGAAGGAGGGAATCAAGCAAATCAAAATGGCGGCGCCCGTCACATTCACAAAGTTATACTTGATTATTATTGCTGTACTTCGGTGTTATTATTTAAAATGTTGCGTGGAGAAGATTTCGATTGTTGTTTATAGTTGAAGAAGAAGTTGTTCTTCTTCTGTTTCCGGAGGGGCATTACCGCCACCTACTGGAATGGAGTGTGAATCGTGATGTGCAGCCGGACGGAGACGACGCGTTCTGCTCATGCGCTCTTGTTATCAGAGAACCGAGCCAGGGGAAAACCGAGCCGAGCCCACCTCTGGAACTGGTCTGCAGTTAGCTCGGTTTGGTTGTGTCTAGCTCGGTTCACTTCAGTTTGCTTTCCATTTACACACGATAAGTTATCTCCGTTACTGAGCTCGGACCAGTCTCGGCACGGTTTTTCAAGGGTAGGGTAAATGGGGTATTTGTTATCCGAGAACCGAGCCAGAACCGAACCGAGCCCTACTGATGAGCTAGTACCAGTTTATCGCGGTTTGATTGTGTCTGGCGTGGTGTTTGGTTTAGTTGTGCGTGCCATTTACACTCTACAGTTCTCAACAGCTATTATGTTTTGCTTGCCACAGGTTTGCCTGCTATGTCTAAAAGTAGCAGCAGCAGCAACCCAGACTGACAGCTCATTGGCTCATTTGGATCGCGTGCAGCCTGGAGCCGGACGCTATGAACGGCTTTATCGTATTAACAGGAGAAGCAACACAAGTGAAGTTAGACACTGTCGTCAGACAACATGGGGCAATTTATAAATGTTTTAAATCAGGTTGGGTCCAGATTAGCCAGCAGGTGGGTCCGGATCCATACTGCAGTCCGCTAATCCGTGACCTCCAGGGCTCGATGTTAACCATCGCCTGGGGCAAGTAGTTTTTATTGTCGGGAAAGTACAAATTTCAGCGCAAAAAAAAAAAAATTCTTAAAAAAACGACCCAGAAGCGTTGCCGGCGCCATTTTTGTTGTTTTGTACACATTCTCGCGTGATTTGAAAAAGCCGCGTTATTTCCCGCCAGACGGTGTGATTTTTGTTCGGTATTTGGCGCGAATCAGACACATTTTTTTTGACTTAGCAGGCTAAAAAACAACCACAAGGCAAAAAAAAATTTAAGTATTGTAAAAAACCCACCACCTATTTCACCCTCCACCCAGATAACCCTAGATTAAAATTATCGGTCAGGGATTAGGAAAATTGGCATAATTGTATGCCATACGCACAGTGCAAATATGGCTATCATATGGCAGTCTTCTGTACAGTGATGCAGGTCATACATTAAAAAATGTTCATTAAATTCTTTTCTCTTAGACATTGGAGAGGTGCATTTAAATGTTATAGAGCTAAACATGTTAGATTGGTGACCTGTTATGTTATTATTATTGTCTTGTTGCTGCATTTATTTTGTCAGGGAAAACTAATCCTGAGTCAGTTAAAAGTCAGGGAATTCTGAAATGATGTCAGACTGTGGAAACCCTGAATAAAATAACTATGTATAATGATTCTCTAGAAAAGTCACATTATATTAATAGTATTATCTTGTTTAAACATACCGTGACTCTAAAATAAAAGTTATTCATTTGTGACATTGACTTCTGTCTTGTGATTTATCTTAAGTTTTTAACCTGTCAAGTTTTTTTTTAGATTTTTAACATTACAATTTATATTTTTCCAAGCACACAACAGTTTAAAGCAAAGTTTAGTTTGAAAAGGAAGGATTGAAAAGCATGTTAACACGGTAATGTAGGCTTGAGTTCATTATCTGACGCATGCAGATACACACCAGGAACCTGGGAACTTAAAAAATACTGAATTACAAAAAACAAACATGTTTCATTGATATATATACAGAAATGAATATTAGGAACTATATTTATCAAACATTATACTGGGCAAGTAAAAATATTTTCTGGGCAAATGAAATGTGAAAGTCACTTGCCCAAAGGGCAAGTGGTAAAAATCCTTAACGTCAACCCCTGATGTCTGTTCTAGTGGAAGAGTTTCAATTTCACAAAAAGTCTTCTCTTAAGGAACCTTAGCTTATCATAATGTCGCTTTTCTGCACAGAGAACCTGAGAGAAGCGCTGGAGAAGCTGAAGCTTGCATCTACAGACAGCACCACGGACAGCACCGAGGGAAACCTGGACTGTCTGCTGAGCGCACTGGCCCATAACAGTGAGTTCAAACCATACGTCTCCGCTTGGGCTTCAGACCACGGTAGTTACGTTTTCTCAAATGATGATGTTCTCCTCGCGCAGACACCGAGGCTAGCAGGAAGATGCAGGAGATGGGCATTCTTCCCTTGCTCCCAAACCTGCTCAACCCACAGTCTTCCTGCACTCCTAAAGTTGCTAACATCATAGCTGAGATGGCCAAAAACGGTAGGTGACCAAGCATACTTGGTGGGGATGGGGTTTGATGATTTGGAGAGAGGAGGAGGACTTGGTTTCAATTGTCTCAGGATATCTAGGGAATCAGATGGTTCGCTCCTGACCGGCAGGCCTTCTGTGCGCACACAAAGCTTGAATAAACAGTTCATTTCCATGATTTCTCTCTGATATAAGCTTGTAGAGTAGAATGAGAGCAGAGATGAAGAGACTTTGAGCCAGGAAATGTTATGATAATGAATGGGTTCTCAGTTTGCAAGATTGCAGCTAATGATCAGTTGCCAGCAGTTAGCCGAGGCCTGGTAATGACCCGCTGGCATTTCTCTGTCACTGCGTCCGGAAATGTCTGCAATCATCCCAGTGACTGCAGGGTGAAAAGCAGATCGGGGTTTTTCCTGCAGCTATTTAGGGCTGTGCAGCAGGAAGAATGAAGGTAGAAACGTCATTCTGACTCTTCCATCATATGCATGACCCTGGGGTGGAAGCATCATAGTCGGTCATAATGTTTAGATAGATAGATAGATAGATAGATAGATAGATAGAGATGAGTCATGGGTACATGTTGCTGGCATTAAAATTATTTCTAAGACAATAAAAGAGCATTTACAAATCTTTTTTGTAAATTAAATTACAACAAAGTTTCCTCTATAGATCATAATACTCATTATCAAAGACCAATCCTTAAATAACAATATTTGTAAAACATAATCTGATAATATATTAATATACAACTTTGTGTTCATCATGCTATTATTTAATTGTAAATATATATAACTTTATATATCTCATCCAGTTTGAGTTCAGTTTAAATAGTTTTTAATCTGGATAAATATGTGTAATCTAACTGGAAGGTAATTTTAGAATTTGTTTTGATCTTTTAAGGGGTTTTTGACATGGAAGAGATTATTGTAATATTATGATTGACTCGTCTTTCATGTTATTAAAATAAGATCTAAGGCGCCTCCTATTCATTTTGACAGCACCTGCCTGAACTGTGGTCTGATCCAAGATGGCCGCCCTCTAGGCACGTCCGCCAGCATCCAATGAGGCGTCTACATATATAATGGGCACAGCTAGCTTAAAACCGAGCTAATTACAACTACTGAATTGCTTATTTTCTACCCGATAATTTAACCTAAGTTTGGCCATGGACAATTTTTTTAGTTTTTTTTGTCAATTGTTTTTATATTTTAAACATCATAAATATTGTTTTCTGCAAATCTTTTTCATAAATTATGTTTCATGTCAGTCAAATTTCAATCTTTTAAAACAATACGTCGTTCTACTCATTACTCACTACTATTTATTTTCAGATTTTAAATTTAATTTCCACTATTTTAGGGGTCTAATGTGTTAATTGTCCTGCAATTTATTTGCAGCCTAATTTGATTCATTTTTTGTAGCAAACTCTATAGGCTAGTATTGTTTTAACTTTAGGAAACGGCTCATTCATGTTTTTTTCTTATTTTGAAATGGCTAATTCTCTTAGACCTGTGGGAATGCATCTATCTGTGGATTTAACAAGCTCAATTTAATCAAATCAATATGTAAATACTATTTGAGCTGATCTGTCAGATAAATCCTGAACATGTTGAAACGTGACACCTGCAGGGGATATACGGTCTCTGCTCTGAACATGGAACATCCACGTTGATGTTTCTGTGTAATAATTGGACCAAATGCATCGCTTTCCTTTTCTGCAGAGTTCATGAGGAGTCCCTGCGTGGAAGCCGGCCTCATCCCCCCTCTGGTTCAGCTCCTAAACTCCACCGACCAGGAGGTTTTACTGCAAACCGGCCGAGCGCTCGGCAACATCTGTTATGACAGCCGTAAGTAGGAGCTAGAGTTGCTTCGAAGGTGCTGAGTCAGGGGATTATTTTGTTTGGAAATCTCTTGCCAGAAGGCAGAAAAAGCTGGTTAACAATAAGCTTCAGATTGATTTTTGCTGAATGTTTTTAACTTTTTTTTTCCAATCACAGTAGAAATGGTTCTTCTAAAAAAACATAAAGATTAGATCTACATCAGCAGAGATTAATCCAACTAGAATGTGAACAGAGTCACGTGTTACAGCATTAAGCTGTACACATTTAAATTCCAGTTCTTTTGACAATAATCTGATTGCTTTTAAAACCTGCAACCGTCTTAGGAATTTCCTCCTGAGGTTGGTATTTATAGAGAGGCTGCGGGGACGTATGGCCAACTTTGATCTAGCTGCAGCGTTCTGATCACAGCTGTCAGATGATGAAGAGCTGGTCATCTGGAATCTGCTGGGATCTGCCATTTGCTCTTGCAGAGGGCTGGTTTTCTGGTGCGTGCTGAGAGAAGAAGCAGCTGCTCCCCGCTAGAAGGAAACAGACGGTCTTTGGGTCTGTTTAGGACGGGACATTTAATGCGTTTAAGGCTGCTCTGGAAACCTCATAATCATGGAGGACAAATCCTGTTATTTTTAAGAATCAATCTAGAAAAATTACTGGTCTAATTGTTCCTCATACCTAAAAAACAGGGTTCCAAGGGGTCCTTAAAAAGTCTTAAAAGGCATTGAATTCTTCAAAAATAAAACTAAGGCCTTAATTGGTATTCAAATGTCTTAAATCAGTCTTTTATAGGTCTTAATTTTTAAAACAGCATAAATAGGATTATTTTTATTACGATTTATTTTTGTAATCTAAATAAAACGTTAAAATTGACAATTACGGCTCTCCATCATTGGTTCCGTCCCGATAGCGGAACCAATAAAAGCGTTGTTGCGGCCGGGACATTTGGGAGATGCGCCATTAACTTTTTGTCTGGAAAATATGAGCAAGTGTAAATGTAACCAAAATTGTCTCCAGCCAAGAGTTTCCTCCATGGCTAAAACCAGGGAACATTCATGAGGCTCAGTGGATTTTGTGCAAGAAGTCATTCAACCTCAGAACGATGGGAATTAAGGCAGTGGAGTCAAATGCGAAGCACGAAACACAAAGCGTCAAAATGGAGTTACAGAGAAACAGCGGGTATTTCTCAGTTTAGTTCCACCCTTGTCTCTGCAACGCCTCCACTTATCACCAAATCAAACATACTAAGAAAACCATACAAAGAAAAATAGCTGCTAAAAAAGACTTAGTACTGGTTATGTTGTGGCTTTAAAACTGATTTGTTTTGTTCCCTGCTAAAACAAAGTTTGTGAATTCAGTTAAATAATTGTTAAAATATTTCTGTCATTTGTGTGTTTTTAGCTTTCTTCCTGTATGGGAAGCTTTTCAAAATTTGAAACATTAGTGCAGTGGTTTATGTTAAAATAAACCTTTGGGTTAAGTTGTAGCAAGCGGGTTTTTCTTGTGTTTCTTGTGAATTTGGTCTTAAATTGTTATTTCAAGTGGCATTAAAAAGTCTTGAATTTAACTTGCCTTATGCTGTAGGAACCCTGAAAAAACTATTTTCATTTATTTTAGACAAAACTATCCACATACTGGTATTATGTTAAACTGCACTTCCAATATAAACCACTGCTTGGCGCCATTTTCCTTTTTCCTCTGAGCATGATAATTGGGGTACCCTATGCTACCTTCAAAACGGGCTGCATTCATCAGACGCAACAAGAAGTCTTCCAATCTAAACAGGCCGCAGTGGCACGGTATGACCTAATATGCAGATGAATCTTTCCTTCGGAGGATGCAGCCACTGGATTCAAACTCAGTTTCACCCTCCTGTACTTATTCAGCATGAAACGTCTTGCTGCCTGCAGCCTTTTCTGGCTTTTCAACAATCCAACTACGAGGGAAAGCCTTGGCTCTCCTTTGCTCTTCTACCTGCCAGCTTTTATAATCCATTCAGCCAATTGTCTGAACCCTTTAAACAGGACCAACGGATCCAGAGTGACATCTTGGAATTTGTGATCCAAAAGCTCAATTGATCAACTTCCACATATCCTGACATTATTGACATCTCCTGCAGTCAAGCTGTCGTACCCCAATGCTTTAAGGCCTTCGCAGTCATGACACAGCAAAACGTCCTGCCTAAGTGATGACCATCCTGATACGCTGACCTCTGTTGTAATGAAATGCTGTTGGACCACAGTTTGCAGCCATCCAACTTTCTCCAGTCACCCTGCAGACTAACATCTCTTAATTCCATCATGGTGGGCCATCCAACTGTGCAGCTACTCCTGATGAAAACGTTACCCTTTCATTTGTAGATGTTAGCGCAGGGATTTAACGTATCGGGAGGCGGTTGACCAGCAAAAGGACCTGATGCTCAACATGGACAACGGATATGAGCACGAACTTTCTGACCTGTTGCCATAGGGCAAACGGAACATCAACGGGAAATGAAGAAATTATTTTTAGATTTGATATAAATTAATGTTTCTTATTGTGTTTTACAGGAATAATCCTGGAGAAACTCCAGGGAAACAATAAATGGGGTTAATTTAAATAAGTGAAGCATAAAAAAAAAAGGATCAAACACTTTCTTCTCAGCACATTACAGGCAACTTGGCACCGAACCGATTTGAACAGAATAATTTGGACATGACTCATTGAAGCTGAGATTAATTCATTATATTTTGTTTCTTACAGGAAAATGGATTATTACTTTATTTTTAAACTTGAGATTATCATGCAGAAATATTATTTCATTGGAAGATAAAAATCATTAGCCGACTCATGACTGTGCCTCACCCTTTCCTACAGCTGTTCATAATGGTGAACATAATGGTGATTCATTGCTTCCACCATAATCGTCTTGGAATCCCTAATAAAAGCAAAGCCTGTGTTATGAATGCTGCAGGTTGCTTAGAGAAAACAATGTTGTTAAATGGATTGTGCTATGCAAAATCAACTTGAAACTTGAACTGTTATAATGCCATTTCTTCATTAAAATCAAGTCCTAACTGTCTGAGAAATCCTCTTGAAATTTGCTCTCTGGGGAAGAAAATGATAGCCTCGTGAGACCATCCTGATATCGCGAGCTTTCAAGGTTTCACTCGCTAATCAGTCTGGAGGCTCTCCTTTGAAGAAAATTTGGAGCCGTTCACCAAACGAACGTCCAATCAGCGTTGGCTTTGAGGCGGGTTGAGGTGTGACGCAACGAGAAGCGTGACAGTTCAGTCTAAAGAACATGGCGGCTTCAGCCGATGAAACTAGTGTTAGCATGGCTATCGAGCAAGTTTTATCGGAATTACAGAGAAGAGCAAAACACTGCTCTGGACGCTTTTCTCAGAGGAAAAGATGTTTTTGCTCTTCTCCCGACTGGTTTCGGCAAGAGTAGCCTGGCTTGTGGTTGTGTTTTCGTCGTCGCTCTGTTAGTACGTCATATGCTTCGTTGATCTGATTGGTTTATTTGGCCCGTCTATCACCAACATAGCCCCATCAGCTAACCAGTATTTTCGCCCCTTCCCAAAATTACTGCAACGGAAGGTTTCCAGATGGATATGCGCAGCAAATCCATCTGGCGGAGTCAGGTTAAGAAAATGAGGGACCATCACGGTTTTATGTACTGAAGCGATTACCCACACCCACCAGGAAGCACCCTACCTTAGCTGCGCTGCGCCTGCCTTGGCAAGACAATTTTATTTGTATAGTACAATCCAGTACATTGATATTCAAAGTGCTTTACATGAATTAGATGGTAAAATAGAACAATAAAAGCAAGAACATTCATAAAAGAAATTAAACAGTTGAACCTAAACCTTAAACTTCAGTTAACGGTTAACTCCCAACAGTCAAAGGCAGCTCTAAACTAATGGGTTTCTAACTTTGACTTCAAAGAACTCAGGCTTTTGGCTCTTTTCCAGTCTTCTGAGAGTTTATTCCAGATCAGTGGAGCATAGACACTGCTTCTCCGCGTTTGGTTCTAGTTTTGGGTGGACAGAGTAAGCTGGGACTAGAAGACCTGAGTGGTCTGGGAAGTTGATCCACTGACAACAAATCTGTTCTGAATTGAGGTGCTTATCTATTCAGGGATTTCGAGACTAACAAAAAGATTTTAAAGTCTTATTTCTGAGCCACAGGGAGCCAGTGGAAGGACTTCAGAACCGGGCTGATGTGCTCTACTTTCTTTGTTTCTAGAAACAAAGGCTCACTTTCTACTATCGGTTAATGGCGACGTAGGGTAGAGAACAATCATGTCAGCTCAAACTTGAGATAAATTGGCTCTTTCAGTCACTAATCTAAACCCAGTGACAGTTTTTTTTTGTCTAAGTTGCAAAATATATGATTTTGGGCTGTGAGAGGTCTTGGACTTTTCAGCCTTTCTACGGCTGGGCATACAGCCTACGATATTTTCAAACGCTACCGCTCAAACTGTACGATGAATTCACAGGGTGTAAAAGTACACAGCGCACAATGTATTTTCTTACACTGTACGACCCGATGCTCTGGTGATCTGGGTACCCGCTCGCGCTGCACATCTAAAAACCACACGTCGGACTTGGCACCGAGAGATGGCGCTGGTCGCACTCGTCAATCTGGAAGAAGAAGAACTCCCTTGTTTGCACACGCGCAGTGCGCAAGGTCCTGGTAAATCGGCTCGTAGCTCTGCTTCAACAGCAGGATTTACCTAAGAACACCTTACGAAGGCTGACTGAATTTCCAACATGTCTGATTTTCTCCCAGCCTTACAATTCCTGATCAGGACATGGTCGTGAGAGGCTGATCACCCCTCGTTATGAGCTATATGCTAAACAACGCAGGACGCTCCATGAGGCTGAATCCTGGCCCGATCCCAAAAAATTCTTGAATGACTGGAAAATGGACCCTAAAAGGGCAAAAACTCGTACAATGTATGCCAGGCTTACAGAGGCTAAGTACAACATATAGTGTGATGCAGTGACATCGTCAAATTGGCAACAACCACATAAAAACTTGATTTGTTTTTGCCCTTTTCGGGGCGACTTTCCAGTTGTGCGAGAATTTTTCGATCGGCCCAACTTTCAGACTGATCGAGCGTCATGTATTGTACAGGTGGGTAGCAAGGGCCAATCAGCCTCTCACTACCGATCAGGAATCGTGAGGCTGGGAGAAAATCAGATATTTTTGATTTTCAGTCAACCGTCGTGGGGAAATCGCTCAGTGGGCAAAAAAGGATTCTTCAGAAGCATGGCGGGGGTGGAGTGACTGAAATGGAGTTCTTTCTGTAAGATTGACAGACCGTAGTAGCCACGTTCATTCAGCCATGTCTTTGTCCAAATACGTCGTCGACTTTTCTTTTTAGGGCTTTCCGCACAAAATGGCCCAAGTTGCGAAGGCAGCGCGTTTTACTCTAGTGAGCTTCATGTTCCTCTTCTACTCGTTTGGCTTCCGGATAGATGAGTCAGAGTAGCGCCGTCTCACTGCGGAGCTGAGTCCCACCTGGTTTTTAGACGTACAGTGTGAGCAGGTAGATCGCATCAAAGCTTCGGGCCGCACAATGTCAGAACAAAGTAAGCTGAGAACTAAAAGTAAAAATAGTTAAGAAGAGCTGCCTCGTAGTAACGACAAGGTCCTTTCCTCCATGTTGGAAGAAAAACAACATTTCATGACAAATTAATCCTCTTTAGTAACGAAGGCAATAGTTCATCAAATATACGCCTTTAGTTGACTTTGAAAGGCTTAATAAAAGCAGGAAACTTCGAACTTATTTTAAAATTGTTTGATGCTTTTCAATAAGCTAATTTTGGAAAATTTTAAATGTATGTAACCTGAAACCTTTGGTTCTGAGAAATTACTATGTGCCAATAGGCTTTTTAAAGATCGGCGATTGTTCATATTGCACAACTGTTCAAAAAAAGCCAGACATGTCCTCTCAATCTGACACTAGAGCTTTTACAAGGTAGAAAGACCCTGAAGACTGAACGTTTAAACTGATCAAGCGATAACTATTTACCCGTTATTACCCTTTTATGTGTTTATTTTTCAGCAGGTTGATTGATTTCCTGTGGAACTGGTGACTAAAATGTCCCACTTGTGCCTCTTTTTTGTTTACACTACAAACATGATCTGGAAATAAGAAAAAAAATCTTAAATTAGGCGCATCTACCTTTAATTTGAGTAGGTAAATAAGATGATTTGCCAATGGAATAAGATCTTTTTTCTCTTACAATAAGATATTTAGATGATGTTCTCAGAAAAGCCTTTTAGTCACCAAGACTGGTTGTGGTAGAACAGGTTTTTGCTCAATTTCAGGAAAAACAAGCAAATCTAATGAAGCAAACATTCCTGAGTTGAGCTCTTGGCATATTTCTTCAGTACTGTGATCATATCTGTACCCATTTTTTTGGATTTTACTCTTGCGTCACATTTATTTCAAAACACTCGCCAGCAAAATAAAAATTCTCGATTGTATGTTAAACTAGTTCTGCATGCAGGTGGCGCAGCGGTTAGGGCGCACGACCCATGTACGGAGGCCTTAGTCCTCGACGCGTCCGACCCGAGTTTGAATGCGACCTGTGGTCCTTTCCCGCATGTCTCTCCCCCTCTCTCATACCCCCTTTTTTGCCAGCCCACTGTTGAAAAAAACGAGCAACTAGTTTATCTTAACCTGACTCCGCCAGATGGATTTGCTCCGCATATCCATCTGGAAACCTTCCGTTGAAGTAAATTTGGGAAGGGGCGAAAATACTGGTTAGCTTATTGGCCTATGTTGGTGATAGACGGGCCAAATAAACCAATCAGATCAACGAAGCATATGACGTACTAACAGTCAGCGTGTTCATCCTAATCTGGCGGAGTCAGGTTACTCCTGTCTGCGGTCACCTACAATTTGGAAGAGGTGCAGCAGAGTGACTGCGGAGGAGGCGGAGGCGCATTTGCATTCACTGCAACACACATGCAGCGACCTGGTTTCTGAGTATAAATCAGCTTTAAGCCTCCTGATTGGGCCTTGAAGACGCGATCATACGCGAAGATCGGGAAGCCTTTGACTGACGCTTGCCACTTACTGCAAACGTCCATTGATGATGAGCTGTCAGTCATAGGCTGGCGCATGGGAGGAGCTAGCTTGCGCGGAATACGATTTTATACATATTTTTTCTCCTCACGGAGTGGCAGTTTCTCGCGCATGTGTGATCTTTTTCTCCTGCGGTTGTAGATAAACTATGAGCAGAAATATTTTAACATACGTGCGATTATGTTTATTTTTCTCGCTGGCGATTTGGAATAACTGTGACGCCATATTTTACTGTCACTGCTTTGTAAGCTGTCAGCGTGTTCATCCTTTTTTTTTCTTCCCAGTTGTGTTTATTTATTTATTTTACTTTGCTTTGTGGTTGATATATATCCATATACATATTTTTTGTCCTGGCCTCTTTGTTTTTCAGATGAGGGCAGGAATGCTGTTGACCTGGCAGGAGGGGCTCAGATAGTAGCTGAACACATTAAATCCCTCTCCCAAAATACCAACCCTGAAAATGCGAGGCTCTTGACTGTCTTTTGTGGCATGCTGATGAACTATAGCAATGATAATGGTAATGACCACCTCCCCCTGAGTTTTTCTTTTCTTTCCTTTTTTAACTCATCTCAACTAATCAATGGGCGTCCTGTCTCCTACACAGACAGTAGATGTTGAAGTAAAATCTGTACTTCTCTGGTTCAGTCTCATCTGATCCCTTTCTCTCTGTCGCATCCTCTTGCTTTTCCATCATCTTCTCTGAGGTAATCTGCCATCATTAACATTATCTGCCTTCCTCCCGGGTTCTTAGCCAGCTGGGATTTTCTAGTGTGACTCAGCTGCTAGAACGTCCTCATCAGTTACAGAGCTTGTTAGCTATTCTGGTAACATGGCTCCAGGGAGCATCAGTCTGACAGTCTATCACCCTTTTGTGAAGCTAAATGGCCAGCATGGCGTGGAGCCCTGCCTCTTGGATCCGTTTGTATTCCCAGAACCAGTAGCAGTTAAATCACAATCGGCAAAAGCTTTATTTACAAGTAGAAGCCAACTCAACATTTCCCCGCTTCCCTTGGCTGGTCCCCTACAATTCCTTAATAAACATCAATCTCAGGGGTTGACGTTAAGGATTTTTACCACTTGCCCAAAGGGCAAGTGACTTTCACATTTCATTTGCCCAGAAACAATTTTTACTTGCCCAGTATAATGTTTGATAAATAAATTTTTTTGATAAATTTTTTTGTAATTCAGTATTTTTTAAGTTTCCAGGTTCCTGGTGTGTATCTGCATGCGTCAGATAATGAACTCCAGCCTACATTACCGTGTTAACATGCTTTTCAATCCTTCCTGCACATTCTTTTCTAACTAAACTTTGCTTTAAACTGTTGTGTGCTTGGAAAAATATAAATTGTAACGTTAAAAATCTAAAAAAAAAACTTGACAGGTTAAAAACTTAAGATAAATCACAAGACAGAAGTCAATGTCACAAATGAATAACTTTTATTTTAGAGTCACGGTATGTTTATACGAGATAATACTATTAATATAATGTGACTTTTCTAGAGAATCATTATACATAGTTATTTTATTCAGGGTTTCTACAGTCTGACATCATTTCAGAATTCCCTGACTTTTAACTGACTCAGGATTAGTTTTCCCTGACAAAATAAATGCAGCAACAAGACAATAATAATAACATAACAGGTCACCAATCTAACATGTTTAGCTCTATAACATTTAAATGCACCTCTCCAATGTCTAAGAGAAAAAATTCAATGAACATTTTTTAATGTATGACCTGCATCACAGTACAGAAGACTGCTATATGATAGCCATATTTAAACTGTGCGCATGGCATACAATTATGCCAATTTTCCTAATCCCTGACCGATAATTTTAATCTAGGGTTATCTGGGTGGAGGGTGAAATAGGTGGTGGGTGTGTTACTGTACATACATTTTTTTGCCTTGTGGTTGTTTTTTAGCCTGCCAAGTCGAAAGAATGTGTCTGATTCACGGCAATTCCCGGACATAAATCACGCCATCTGGCGGAAAATCACGTGGCTTTTTCAAATCACGCGAGAATGTGTACAAAACAACAAAAATGGCGCCTGCAACACTTCTGCGTTGTTTTCATCACATGTCGGTGATTTTAAAGTATTTTTGAGTGATAAATAATTTTTTTGCGATCATTGCACTTGCCCGGTGGACAAATGCAATGATATTTGGACTCTCCCGACAATAAAAACTACTTTTCGGGAGATCGGGCAATGGTTAACATCGAGCCCTGAATCTTTGTACTAAAATATTCTTTCTGTCAAGATTTGTGGACATTAAGATCTAAAGAGAAGCGCCATCTCCTTGTCAGACCCTGTAATTCAGTGAAAGGGTGGAGTTGGAGTAAAAAAATATACACGCCCAGGAGAAGGCCAGTGGCTGGAAGTTGAAGGGGATTTTCCTGGGAGTAGCAGGGAAGTGGGCTGCCTTTCGGCTGGCGTTTGACTGGAAAGCACCATTTTGAATGGCTGCTACTGTTCACGTAGATGCGACACAGACAGGCAAACGTACAATCGAAATACATGAATACAGGAAAATAAATCATTTGGAATAAGAGTTGAAGAGATTCCCTGTAGAAATCTATTTATAAGTCTTGTTTACACTGAGGGACTGTCTGCTAGTCCAGGTGGACAGAAGGAGGTAGAGGCAAATTTCTAAAAACTTCTAAATAATATTTCATGTTTGTAGCTCTGTGAGACGGTCTGTTGGTTTGCGCCCAAAAACCAAACACGCAGCGCCACGGCCAGTCTTTCGGGAACACTCACGGTTGAACTGTGAGTGTTCCGACGTTAGATAAAGGGTTGTAGACGGCGAACAAGCTCGTCAAACCGACACAGGGACTCCCACCATACTAGCTTGTTCCTGATTGTCCCTCTTGCATTGTGGTGTGGAATAACATAGCGCAGACCACGCTTCAATATTGAGCATAAAGCAAAAATATCTGCGTCAGACCTGCGACAGGCTAACTGCAACACATTGCTGTGGGACTATAACCTGCCCTTAAGGATGGGGATCCAAGATGGCTGCTTCACCAGAACCGCTTAGCATTGGGCTTTTGCCCCAGCTGTAGTTTGTTTCTTTCATTTCTTAATTGTGTTATTGTTTGGCTTTACAGCTGCTGGTTCATCAAGGTTGGTCAATGCTTGAAGCAGCTGCACAGACAAGTGACGACCGCTGCCTGGGATTTGCAAATAAAAACCTCTCTCAGCATTTTTGGCCTGTAAATATTGCAGCGATCAACAGATGTTGGAAAAACTCTTACTAATTACCGTCGCTCTTAGAGGACAAGATGAGGACTTGAACGTTTGGAAACAATAGCGTTTTCTACTTCTGCATGTAGTTTGCTGTCATAGGCTTGCACTCTGTGCTCTACACTGCCCCCTATGGTCTATAAACATAAGCTGCACGAATAAAATGCTGTAAATACATTGTCTACAATGTTCCATGCAAAGCATAGATCTATGCATCAAGCATAAACCAACCATTTAGGTTTCCTCAGCCCTGCTTGGTATCGCCAAGCTGTGAAGGGGGGTGGCTTCCTTAACAGTTCACTTTTGAATTTTGTGAAATGGATCTATCCCTGATTTTAAGTGATTCATTCATGGAGCCCAAAACAAACTGGTTTGTTTTCCAGCTGGAAGAGGTTTCACCTCCCCCACCGCCTCTTTGTGATACCACCATGTGCTGCCTTGTATTTGGGGCTACTTCAGTCAGATCATCTTAAAACCACTTGCACCTACTTCATGGTTCATCCCTTTAGGGCGAAAAGCAGACATCCTGCTGCGTTTCCTCCTTCTGCGCTGCAGAGCTTCTGTTTCTTTGCTGTCCCACTCTGCATTCCTGCTGTGGTATTAGCTTTTCTCTCACACGAGGACCAAACGAATGCATTAAATAAATTAGCAGCTAGAAATAACTCTATGGTCTATTTAATTAATGATATCAGGAAGTTTAGCATTTGTTTGTATTGTATGCAGTTCAGATGAAGAGTAAAGCTACGTTCACACCGCACATGCTTTGAGCAGTAAAAACGCTGCTGCTTCCTTTCTGCTGCTTGTTCACATTAAGGTCAGACGTTCAGTAAAGTGTTTCCAGATGCTTCTGCTGCTCCTGTGTTCAATGCCAGAGGGCGGCTTTGCTATATTAGCTGTGATCAGCGGGTAAAAAGTAGTTTGAATCTATGTTGAAGTGAGAAAGTCCTCCTGAAAACATGGTCTGTTCAGTCAGTTCATCCAGATTACCATCCTGTGTTGCCAACTCCTCAGTAAGGAAAGTAGCTATTGGCTGTGCTAAAAGTCGCTAGAAGTCGCTAAAGGACGTCATCACTTAATTTGCATAATCTGCCACAGGAAGTGATGTGCATGTTATTGATGCTGTGGGAGAAATAATGTCGTTACAGGAAGACAAAAAGTGAGTAAAAACACTATATAATAGTGTTTTTACTCACTTTACTAAACAATATATTGAGCTACTTTTTTCAGGGTTTGATTCCCACTCTTTTCAGTATTTTTGACTGTACAGTTTAGACTGAGACATAATGATTCTCACCAGCAGATCAATGTTAATCTTAGAGAGGAAAACACAATGGACAAGGTGATTAAGTGACTGACTGTGGCTGCCGCTGGAGGACAAGAGTAGGAACGATACGTGCTTTCACGTAAGAGTCTCCAAAAGCCGCCAGATTTGTCGCTAGTCGCTTTTTTGAAAAATAGCCGCTGGAGGGGTCTGAAAAGTCGCTAAATATAGCAACAAACCCCCACATACCCCCCGTTGTGCTGTTCCTGGGAATCCCCAGGAGCAGCTGCCTCAGGCAAGTATATGTTAGCATTTTCAGGTTTGTGGTACAAACCGCAGGCACCAGGATAATAAAATTGAACATATTTTGCCGTCAACATTTTAAGTTAATTCAGGCGTTAATAAACTGTTCCAGAGGAGTGGTCATAGGCATGCTGTGGAACCAGAGCCAGACACCATTTAGCAAAAACATGGAGCAGCTCTGGTCAGAGGAAATCCGACAGATAATGGAGCGAAACAATAAAGCTCACTGACTACGTCCTGGCTTCTTTCCATTGTTTACTTTCCTGATTTCTGTCACACTGGTGACATCATCACAGCTAACCCAGCGTGATAATGTTACTAGACACGCAGCCGTGGGGGGGCACAGAGGCCACGCAACTGCCAGCATGCTTTTTCTTTGCCAGTCGAATGGGAGCCAAATGCCAATTGTTAGCGAGTCGACCCATGTTTGAAAAACACGCTTAAACGCGTTATTTTTGGTGGAAAAGATGCTTTTGACTCAAAGCCTCCTCATTGGTTTCTGTTCAAATCTTTCCGGTTTAATCTCTTTAACTCTATTCAAATTGAAACAGGTCAGGGAGGAAATAATCTTGAGATACCACATAAAACAATAAGTTGGAAGTGATCTAAGCCTAAACTGGATCATCATCATCACCATCAGTCTGTTTGCTTCGTACAACCGGCTCCCGTTCTAATGGAGCTCTTCCTCAGGTGTAGGAATCTACTTTTCCAGGAGTTACAGAACCGGTTCTGTCCAGTTTGGTAGATTGTGTTTGGCTTCTCTAAGACTGTTTCTCAATATGTGTACTTGTCCGTTCTCATGGGCTCGTGTTTTTATGAAACGTCATCAGCCTCAGCCCTAGTTCTGCTCCAATTCATAAGAACAGCAGGCAGGGAACGGACAAAGTCCCCGGATGTTGTTCTCGCCCCTCCCTCTTTACCCAGCATGCATCAGAGCAGACTTGTCTGTTCTTGAGACACAGCTATCCCAGCATGCACTGCGGCAGCAGCTTCCAGGTTAGCGCTCACAGAGCTCAGAGTATTAAGTTAAACGTTCTCTTTTCTGTTGCCGTTGTTATATTAAAGTATTTGAGACGAGAACGTTATACTTTTTTTTTTTTTTTGTTTTTACGGCGATAGTGGCTCATTTTTTCGACAGTAGGCTGACAGGAAAGGGGGTATGAGAGACGGGGGAGAGACGTGCGGCAAAAAAACCACAGGCCGGATTCGAACTATGGTCGGCCGCGTTGAGGACTAAGGCCTCCGTAGATTGGTGGTACGCCACCTGCACCCTCGAGAACATTATGCTTTTCAGCGTAACTATATTACCCATTTACCGATTTAATACGTAATTTCAATAAAAATTCCCAACTTGAGAGGCCGGCGTAAACCAACAGACCTCTGAGGGTAACGGCAGTTAGAGCTAATTTTAGCCCGTCTGCAGCAGCCCTCTCTGCAATGCCGTGTGTGAAGTAACCCTGGCAACGATGGCGATTTTTTTTGTTTTATTTGGCAAAACATTAGCTTGATTTGTGTTTATCTGACTTTGGTGACTATTATTCCCCCACTAAATGTAAAAAGTCAGAATTTATTATTATCTAGAGACTATTAAAGGAGGTGAAATGCAGCTCCAGATGTGCCAAGCGTGTGGTGACGTCATCAGTACACTTCTCTTCCATTTGACCCATATTCATGCTGCCTGCTCCCGTTCTCACCAAGTCCAGACTTTTCTGTGTTCTTCTCAAGAACATACTTGGTAAGAAAACACGAGTCCGTAATCGTATTGTTGTGAATTGAGAAACAGCGAGAAACGTCCGGTTATTCTCCTTTACCGGTTTCTACCTGCTACAGCTGCCGTCTTCTTCATCCTGCATCCATTGTCCTGGAAACAAAGGAGACGATTTCTTTGAAGCAAAGAATCCTGCTTAGTTTTACAAGATGCAGGATGTGGAAAGTTAAGTGGATGGATGATAATTGTGTGAAAAGGGTTCGTTGGGAAGAGTTTGGCTGAGTACCAGTCCATGAAGACATGGATGAGCCCTTCAGGTGTGGAAGAAGTTTATAGGAGTTTGTAGATTTGAGTGGGATCATTTACCCCATTTACGCTACCCTTGAAAAACCGATCCATGCCGAGACCGGTGCGAACTCGGATCAGTTGACCAGGCCGAACACATCACGCTATCTCGGTTTCTCGCCTCCTAGTGACGATCTGCGGTATTACTGCTAGTATTGAAGGAGGAAATCAAGCAGTTGGTGGCGGTAATGCACCAAAATTTGTTTGCCAACCGCCATAAAACACAGGAAGAAGAAGACGAAGGAGGAGGGAATCAAGCAAATCAAAATGTTGCGTGGAGAAGATTTCGATTGTTTATAGTTCTTCTTCTTCTTCTGTTTTGTGTTGGTTGGCAAGCAACTTCCGGAGGGGCATTACTGCCAACTACTGGAATGGAGTGTGAATCGCGATGTGCAGCCAGACGGAGATGACGCGTTCTGCTCATGCGCTCTTGTTATCAGAGAACCGAGCCAAGGGAAAAACCGAGTCGAGCCCATCTCTGGAACTGGTCTGCAGTTAGCTCGGTCCGGTTGTGTCTAGCTCGGTTCAGTTCAGTTTGCTTTCCATTTACACACGATAAGTTATCTCAATTACTGAGCTCGGACCGGTCTCGGCACGGTTTTTCAAGGGTAGGGTAAATAGGTTAATTGTCGTTTAGTGTGTTTTTCCTGCTACTTCATTTCCACGCTACTCTTTCAAACAGGATAAAATCCCCATGAACAACAGAGCGTTGAAGAACTTTTGACATGCGCCTCCTCGGTCCTGGTTTTAGGTTTGCGTTGAGGTTGGGGAAGAGTTTCATGCGTCCAGTGTTGCAGTTTAGCGCCACGACAGCAGGAATTAGAGATGGAAAGATTGGCTGGTTTTAGGACCTCCCCATCTTCCCTTTGGTCATACAGCTTTGGACATATTTGATATAAGTTAGGAAAATTAGCAGCTCAATAAAACAGGACAGATTGTGTCAAAGTGTTTATTTTTAATTTTTTTTATGGTTCTTTTAGTTGAAGCATCAGATCCTTTTAGGTCACGTTTGATATTTTAACCAGTGGACCAAAAAAAAAAAATGCTCCCATTTTGTGGGACCTATTCGATCAAATGGGGCTATAAAGGGTTGAGTCTTTGCTAAGAAAGATGATTCTACCTGTTTCTGCTTTTTCTTCTATTCTGGCTTGATTAAAAAAAAAAAAAAACTCTTAAACATTGTTTTATTTTGCCTCATTTTCTCTCTTTGTCTCTAATGTGCACATTTTTGTAATCCCTAATGACAGCACCTGTATCCTGACATTAACATGTGGAATTGTGTGTAAAGCAAAGCAAAAATCACTATAATTAATATTTTTATTATTAATGTTCCCAGTTATATAACAGCTTTGTTGCCATGTTGTTCTGTCTTCACGTCGTCATAGCCGTGGCTGGTAGATGATCACCTGAATCAGATTCATAATATTTCATCTCAGGTTGTTCAATTAGGTTTTTTTGGTTGTTTTTCACCAAGCTGTTGTTGTATAGTTTACGAAAAAACCCAAATAGCCTCAGTGCATTTCTTTTCATCTTTGTGTTCCTCCAGATACCCTACAAGCCCAGCTGATTAACATGGGTGTTATTCCCACTCTGGTGAAGCTGCTGGGCATCCACTCTGACAACACTGCACTGACAGAAATGTGTCTGATAGCCTTTGGGAACTTGGCGGAGCTGGGTGAGTATAAATGCGGTTTAAGAATTCCACGTTGAACCAAAATGAAAGGGAGAAAATAAAGGAGCAATCCCTCAGTTAGCTGGCTGATGGGACGAAGCAACAGGCGGGGGTGGGCAAGTGTCGCAGCACACTGAAACCTGGTTTATGCTCAGAAACCAGGTCCTCTGTGTGTGTGTGTCGCTGTTAACGCAGATATGCCCCCATCCTTCTGCAGACATTCTGGTGCACCTCTCCAAAACTGTAGGTGACCGCAGACAATGCCGTGAACAGCGTTGCAGGGAGGAGAGAACGGTTGCATGGCGTGTATGTGTTTTTAGAGAAAAAAGCATATTCATTCACCGGCCACTTTATTAGGTATGCCATGCTAGTAACGGGTTGGACCCCCTTTTGCCTTCAGAACTGCCTCAATTCTTCGTGGCATAGATTCAACAAGATGCTGGAAGCATTCCTCAGGGAGTTGGTCCATATTGACATGATGGCATCACACAGTTGCCGCAGATTTGTCGGCTGCACATCCATGATGCGAATCTCCCGTTCCACCACATCCCAAAGATGCTCTATTGGATTGAGATCTGGTGACTGTGGAGGCCATTTGAGTACAGTGAACTCATTGTCAAGTTCAAGAAACCAGTCTGAGATGATTCCAGCTTTATGACATGGCGCATTATCCTGCTGAAAGTAGCCATCAGAAGTTGGGTACATTGTGGTCATAAAGGGATGGACATGGTCAGCAACAATACTCAGGTAGGCTGTGGCGTTGCAACGATGCTCAATTGGTACCAAGGGGCCCAAAGAGTGCCAAGAAAATATTCCCCACACCATGACACCACCACCACCAGCCTGAACCGTTGATACAAGGCAGGATGGATCCATGCTTTCATGTTGTAGACGCCAAATTCTGACCCTACCATCCGAATGTCGCAGCAGAAATCGAGACTCATCAGACCAGGCAACGTTTTTCCAATGTTCTATTGTCCAATTTCGATGAGCTTGTGCAAATTGTAGCCTCAGTTTCCTGTTCTTAGCTGAAAGGAGTGGCACCCGGTGTGGTCTTCTGCTGCTGTAGCCCATCTGCCTCAAAGTTCGACGTTCTGTGCGTTCAGAGATGCTCTTCTGCCCACCTTGGTTGTAACGGCTGGTTATTTGAGTCACTGTTGCCCTTCTATCAGCTCGAACCAGTCTGGCCATTCTCCTCTGACCTCTGGCATCAACAAGGCATTTCCGCCCACAGAACTGCCGCTCACTGGATGTTTTTTCTTTTTCGGACCATTCTCTGTAAACCCTAGAGATGGTTGTGCGTGAAAATCCCAGTAGATCAGCAGTTTCTGAAATACTCAGACCAGCCCTTCTGGCACCAACAATCATGCCACGTTCAAAGTCACTCAAATTACCTTTCTTCTCCATACTGATGCTCGGTTTGAACTGCAGGAGATTGTCTTGACCATGTCTACATGCCTAAATGCACTGAGTTGCCGCCATGTGTTTGGCTGCTTAGAAATTAAGTGTTAACGAGCAGTTGGACGGGTGTACCTAATAAAGTGGCCGCTGAGTGTATATAGTAGGGCTGAACGATTTTGGAAAAAAATCTAATTTAGATTTTTTTTTATGTTACCATTGCAATTTAATGCGACTTTTCCGGTTTATTCCGGTTTAAACTTGTAATTAGTATTTAAAAATTGTAATTCGTAGTCATAAATTTGTAAATAGTATTCAAACATTGTAATTCCTGGTCATAAATTTGTAATTCTTAAAGGTAAATTTGTATTTACTCCTCATAAAATTGTAATTCCTGGTCATAAATTTGTAATTCGTAGCCATAATTTAAAATTACTTGTTAGGGTTGTTAAGTTTCCCCGACTTTAACCTATAAAAAATGAAACGAAAACGGTGTAAGATTTTTCCTGAAATGCTTTGCAAAGGGGAGTCCAGAGTTGAAACATCAATCTCTGCATCTCCGCTTGGCTCAACACTTACCAGGCTTTTTATTGAGCAGTCAACACATTACAAGAGCAGGCGTTAGTTTGGATTACGCAATCTCTTAGACATAGCAGGATCTTTTTTTTTTTTTTTTAAGTTTTCATAGCTTTATGTGAACATCAACAAGAGCAAACAAAAACAACCCACCCCATACTTTCGGACAGCCAAGTGTGTGATATATTGAATATAAAAAAGAAAAAGAAAGAGAAGAGAGAAAACAAAATTTACAGTTTCTGTAAGAAAGATTGCACCGGGTCCCAGATCCTCCGGAATTTGTCCGACTTTTGATGAAGGTCATGAGTCAGTTTTTCCTACTGAGACAATAGCAGACATTTGTGATAACCACATATCAGCAGGATCTTTTAAGATAGGGAACTTGCCTGATTTCAATATATGCTTTACACAAGGTGTCGGGACTTTACACTTCTCTGCTTCTCAAATGAAAAACAGGAAAGCATTCTTGCAAAACATTTGACTGTCTTATGGCCTTCATGCACTATTTCCAATGATGAGAGTAACATATAGAACATATAAATGAATAGAATGATAAAAACAACAGAAATCATAATAACTCCAACATTACTACTCAAAAATTGTTATTTGTAGTCTCAAATTTGTAATTCATTGCCATAAATTTATAATTATTACTCAAACGTTGTAATTCGTAGTCATAATTTTGTAATTACTATTTAAAAATTGTAATTCATAGTCATAAATTTGTAATTACTACTCAAAACATGTAATTCATAGTCATAAATTCCATTTTTAGTCAGAACTTTGCAACAAAACAAGTATGAATCTGATATTTATGACATTTGTTAACTAGATGCTTCCCTATGTTTGTCGATTCATTAACGCTTTGCCTTCAAATCACGTAAAGCTTCTCTATCCATTTGCTACCCATCACTATGTGATGCTGATGTGTTAATAACGTGTAACATTTGGTATCAGTGTTATTTTTATCATGTAAATGAAGGAAGAGAAAATAATGATGGCCTACAGAATCGGCCCAAAACACCAGCGACCATTTTCCCAGCTGATGTTTAGGGCAGATCTAGAAACCACAGACCTACAGATTTCTGGGTCTGATTGGTTCCCTGCTTCTCTCTGCTGTTGATAATTATTGGCCCGGTTCCTGCTTTGGAAACGCTGCTTCTTTAGCCTCATAAAGCTTCAAACTCTTGTTCATATGATTAGTTTTCCATCAGTGTCTCTAGTGATGCTTTAAATACAAGGAAACACGACTTCCTGGTTGAATGTCATGTCAAACAGTTTGATCGTATTTATTTCTTTCTTAAATCTGTATAAAACATCAGTAGGATGAGCAGAGATCTGAGGGGAGCAGCGTTTCTAATCCCGGTTGTCACGTCTTGCATTTTTCAGAGTCCAGCAAAGAGCAGTTTGCCTCCACCAACATTGCAGAGGAGCTGGTGTGTCTTTTCCAGAAGCAGACGGAGCACGAGAAGAAAGAGATGATCTTTGAGGTTCTTGCCCCGCTGGCTGAAAACGGTAACGTTCCTTTGATATTCATCTTAAAAAGCCTCATCAGCAGAGGACAGGGTTTGTGCGTTAGAACCGCTGTGCTGCAGTGACAGCCGGCTCCTGTTTATTTTCCCCGACGTGTTTGAACAGCAGAGAGCATCTTAGCTGCTGTTCCCACGCCAACCGTCTCCAGGACGACGTCCTACTTATCGGCACTTAGGAGACACCTGTCTGACCCTCCTTTTTATCCGCCGAGCTGTTCGTTCTGGCAGTAATGGGACGGCTTTTCCGGGGTGGGTCAGTGGAGCGATCTCAGACCGGAGGGATGCTTATTCCACCGCCATCACAGAGTTAGCAGCAGTACAAGCTGTCTTCATGTGGGTCTGAGTCAGTTCTCTATTCCTGATGACACATTTATGATCAATTAAGGATTTATCTGACGTTAAATGAGCCCAAGGCTTCCTGCTTCCAGCTGAAGTCGCCTCCTTCCAACATGGACCAATGCAGCTTTTTAAGGCCGATACTAATGCAGATTATTCTGACATCAGTCTAACCGCTCACAGATATGTGCTGCCAATTTATTTAGCAGGTATTTGAAGCAGATTTATTGCTCCTCCTCTATTTACATGATAAAATGACAGAATAATAATTGTTCAACAAGTTTCATTAACAGATTAAGAAAAGGGTAAAGTCAGCCAATGTTTGTATGTATCGGCTGATACAAGAAAGAGCAGGAAGTAGATTTCCACTGCAAAAAATTGAAATACGTTATTTTTTCTAGAGCAGATAAATAAGACAATTAAATAAGATGATTTGTGTTTAAACTAGATGAAAAGAAACTCGATTAGCTTAATTTTATGGGCATAATAACCAATTTTCTTATTTTCAGGGCCAAAATGCTCATTCTGTGGAGAAAATCATATCTACCCTGTCCATGATTAAGGGCCAATAGGTCGATTTGAAGAGTATTTTTACAAATTTTAGACCAGTTTTTGCAGCGCATGTTTTCAAAAGGCCAAACAGCGATAGCATTGGAAAAAAATCAAAATCTGGATAAGTAATTTTTTCTTAAAATAAGTGCATTTGTTCTTGAATTGAGAACATAAAAGAGACATTTTGCCAATGGAACAAGACAATTCACATTTAAAATAAGAAAATGCAAAAAATATCTTACTGTAAGAGTAAAAATACTCATTCCATTGGCAAATCATCTTATTTACCTACTCAAATTAAGGGTAAATACACTTAATTGAAAAGAATTGTACTTATTTCTCGTATCGTTTTTCCAGCGGCGGGTCGTTTAAGCTGCAAAGCTGATCAAATTCTCCCCGGAAAGGTGGCTCAAATGTTCAAAATTTCACAATGACAGATGCTGGAGTTGGAAATATTTAATTTCTGCTGCTCGAGGCGCGACATCAACCAATCAGAGAGGTTATCTGGGAGCTGGCAGGGAGTCAGACACAGCACTGCTGACGCAGAGCGCTATGATCACTCCTCTGAAACAGTTTATTAATGCCTAAATTAACTTAGAATGTAGAAACCTGCCGGCAGAATATGTTCCCTTTTATTATTAGTGTTGGCTTAGGGTTTTGCAACATGATGTTGCTTTAAGGATTTTGACTCAAACGCGGGTTCGCGACATGCTTTATGTTACGTTAATCATGAGAGCTGAGAGATTGAGGAAGTCTTTAATCCTGTGGTCGTAACGGAGACGGCTACGCAGTCGGCCCAAAGATGAAGCACTTTACAAAAACGACGGGGTACGTCTGTGATTTGGTTACATTTCGGAATTAAAGTCGTAGGGAAGTCATATTTAAATGTCAAATCATGCTTAAACATGTATATAAATGTACTCTACATCAGACCATATTGTTCCAAAAGTTAATCCCAAAAAATCCTGTCTTAAAATCTGTGTTTTTTTCGTTATCTTCTGCAGGCCAGTTAGTTATACGTCAGCCTGAACACCTAAATTCAGCCAATCATAATAAAATTTTTTCGGTCATAGCATCTTGATTCATATGTTGCAGCTAATATACGCAGCGGTTGAAATCAGAATCCTTTCCTTTCCCATTGAGTTGCGTCCCAGTGTTCACGGGGATGGACGTCTGTGTCTTCGGCAGGCGTAGAGCTAACAGAACTGGCAGCGTTGCGAGGCAAGGGCTCAAACATGTACGGCTGGAAGCCTTCTACACCAAACCAAGCTTCTGCCTCCCTGGGATCCTCTTCCACAACATCTACAATGGGGCAAAAAAGTATTTAGTCAGCCACCAATAGTGCAAGTTCTCCCACTTAAAAAGATGAGAGAGGCCGGTAATTTTCATCATAGATATACCTCAACTATGAGAGACAAAATGAGAAAAAACAATCCAGAAAATCACATTGTCTGATTTTTAAAGAATTTATTTGCAAAATATGGTGGAAAATAAGTATTTGGTCAATAACAAAAGTTCATCTCAATACTTTGTTATATACCCTTTGTTGGGAATGACAGAGATCAAACGTTTTCTGTAAGTCTTCACAAGGTTTTCACACACTGTTGCTGGTATTTTGGCCCATTCCTCCATGCAGATCTCCTCTAGAGCAGTGATGTTCTGGGGCTGTCGCTGGGCAACACGGACTTTCAACTCCCTCCAAAGATTTTCTATGGGGTTGAGATCTGGAAACTGGCTAGGCCACTCCAGGACCTTGAAATGCTTCTTACGAAGCCACTCCTTCGTTACCCGGGCGGTGTGTTTGGGATCATTGTCATGCTGAAAGACCCAGCCACGTTTCATCTTCAATGCCCTTGCTGATGGAAGGAGGTTTTCACTCAAAATTTGACGATACATGGCCCCATTCATTCTTTCCTTCACACGGATCAGTCGTCCTGGTCCCTTAGCAGAAAAACAGCCCCAAAGCATGATGTTTCCACCCCCATGCTTCACTGTAGGTATGGTGTTCTTTGGATGCAACTCAGCATTCTCTCTCCTCCAAACACGACGAGTAGAGTTTTTACCAAAAAGTTCTATTTTGGTTTCATCTGACCATATGATATTCTCCCAGTCATCGTCTGGATAATCCAAATGCTCTCTAGCAAACTTGAGACGGGCCTTGACGTGTACTGGCTTAAGCAGGGGGACACGTCTGGCACTGCAGGATTTGAGTCCCTGGCGGCGTAGTGTGTTACTGATGGTAGCCTTTGTTACTTTGGTCCCAGCTCTCTGCAGGTCATTCACTAGGTCCCCTGTGTGGTTCTGGGATTTTTACTCACCGTTCTTGTGATCATTTTGACCCGACGGCGTGAGATCTTGCGTGTAGCCCCAGATCGAGGAAGATTATCAGTGGTCTTGTATGTTTTCCATTTTCTAATAATTGATCCCACAGTTGTTTTCTTCACACCAAGCTGTTTACCTATTGCAGATTCAGACTTCCCAGCCTGGTGCAGGTCTATAATTTTGTTTCGGGTGTCCTTTGACAGCTCTCTAGTTTTGGCCATGGTGGAGTTTAGAGTGTGACTGTTTGAGGTTGTGGACAGGTGTCTTTTATACTGATAACGGGTTCAAACAGGTGCCATTAATGAAGGTAACGAGTGGAGGACAGAGGAGCCTCTTACAGAAGAAGTTACAGGTCTGTGAGAGCCAGAAATCTTGCTTGTTTGTAAATGACCAAATACTTATTTTCCACCATGTTTTGCAAATAAATTCTTTAAAAATCAGACAATGTGATTTTCTGGATTTTTTATTCTCATTTTGTCTCTCATAGTTGAGGTATATCTATGATGAAAATTACCGGCCTCTCTCATCTTTTTGAGTGGGAGAACTTGCACTATTGGTGGCTGACTAAATACTTTTTTGCCCCAATGTACGTCCCCGCTTTCCTCCTCTAAATAAAAAATGGATGACGGAGGAGACTCATCCACGACCTCCGACACTAAACTCTCCTCCTCTTGCATGTTTCCACTGTCCATAGCGTTCCTTGACAGTGTCGTTTCTAAGTCACCAATTTAGTAACCTGACTCCGCCAGATGGATTTGCTCCGCATATCCATCTGGAAACCTTCCGTTCAAGTAATTTTGGGAAGGGGCGAAAATTGGCCTATGTTGGTGATAGACGGGCCAAATAAACCAATCAGATCAACGAAGCATATGACGTACTAACAGAGCGACGACGAAAACACAACCACAAGCCAGGCTACTCTTGCCGAAACCAGTCGGGAGAAGAGCAAAAACATCTTTTCCTCTGAGAAAAGGCTTTCAGAGCAGTGTTTTGCTCTTCTTTCAGGGAAGAAATACTCTGTTATTCCCATAAAACTTGCTTGATAGGCACGCTAACACTAGTTTCATCGGCTGAAGTCGCCATGTTCTTTAGACTGAACTGTCGTGCTTCTCGTTGCGTCACACCTCAATCCGCCTCAAAGCAAACGCTGATTGGACGTTCGTTTGGTGAACTGCTCCAAATTTTCTTTAACAGAGAGTCTCCAGACTGATCTGCGAGTGAAACCTTGAAAGCTCGCGAGATCAGGATGGTCTCACGAGGCTAGCGATTTAGTGCTACTTGGTCTCAATGGAATTTCCCATTGGGAACCTGCTAGCACCAAGTTGCTAACTGGTTAGCAAGATGCTTCCGACAAACTGGCCACAACCAAACCTGCTTGTGAACCTTCCCCCACAACAATCCCGCCCCCTTGATAATCATCCAATCACATTCACTTTATTCACTCCCGTAAAGTCGTGCACCACTCGGGAGAATTCGGAATAGTTCTTGTATCCCTTTTTTTTCGTGTTTTAATGTAACGGTGAAGCACTCTTCCTCCAGACTGGAGTCTGATCTTCGTGTTTGATGCTTTAGGGCTTTCAGGCGCCTCATTGTGCTTCTCCTCCGGCAGATGTTATAAAGCTGCAGCTGGTGGAGGCGGGCCTGGTGGAGTGTCTGCTGGAGGTGGTGGGTCAGACTGTGGACGGCGAGCGAGAGGAGGACATCGCCCAGCTCAAGACTGCCTCAGACCTAATGGTTCTCCTGCTTCTGGGGGGTGAGTGTAAGAAGTATTATCACGTTCCTCTGGCTGCATCATTACATGCAGCACTTCGCTCGAAATTTTTTTCTTAGTGCATTTGTTCTTGAATTGAGGAGGTAAGTGAGTGACTTTGCCAAAGGAACAAGACAATTTACATTTAAATTAAGAAAGAACATTTCCATTGTCTTATTTCAAGTGCATCTCTGATGATCACTGCTTTTTGCCCCGTTGGTCACGCAACTCCTCCACCGCGCGGTGCCTGCGACATCTTTGATATTAGCCGCCGCTGTCGGGTAGCGACAGCCTATGGTGACAGCAAATCCCATAATGCTTTGCGAGGAGATCTCTCAGCGCAAAGACTTCTGGGATATATCTGCCTCCTCTGAGGCCTTTCTTTTCTTCTACACCTCGTAAACACTTTCTCTTACGACCACCGGCCATTTTCAAAGAACCGCGGTGAGAAAGGTGAGCTCAATAACTGTCTGACACCGTAGCTCACCACAGATATACGCCTGAAAGTGCGCATGCGCAGAAAAAGATAGCTAACGGGACGTAAATGTATCACCAGAATGATTGACAGCTAGGAGGACCAATTATTTAGATGATCCACCCAGAAACAAAAGATCGTCCTCTATAACTTTTTAATTAGTCAATAACTGGAGGATAGAGACTCTCAAAACATGCCTTAAGCTGATATAGCAACCAAATTGTAGTAATTGAAAAGCAAAAATATACATAAATATTTTGTATTTGAGATTTTTTTTTCTTTTTCCATTAATATGCATCAACCAGAACCATTGAAGTAGAAAAGTTTTAGTTTCACTTTGTTTAATTCTGTAAATAATCTTTAAGGATCCTTTTGCTTTCTGATTATTAATCGATTAATTGAAAAAATAATCGAGAGATTATTCAATTATTAAAATATTTGTTAGTTGCAGCCCTAAAAATATCATAAAGTGTATGCTGGGCTTTAGAAACTGATTGTTTGGATGAGGCTGACTGCTGATACGCACTTGGTGTGTAATCGGTACTTCTGTATTTTATCATTCGCACACTGAAAAAAACGATCTAGTCATAAGTAAAAATGTTAAATTAAGTGTATTTACCATTAATTTGAGTAGGTAAATTAGAGAGTTTGCCAATTGAATGAGTATTTTTACTCTTTAAATACGATAATTAGATGATATGCACTTGAAATAAGACAATGCAATTGTTTTTTCTTATTTTAAATGTAAATTGTTTTGTTTCATTGGCAAAATGTCTCTTTTATCTCAACCCAAGAACAAATGCACTTATTTTGAGAAAAAATTACTTATCTAGATTTTGATTTTTTCCGGTGCATTAGTGGACCCTGTACCTAGCTTGGAAACCAAACAGAATGATGTCAAACAAGAATGAGTGCGCCACCTACTGGCTGGGAGGCTGTGACCTTTAATGAAGACAATATTAAAAAGAAAATGAGTTTGTGTTCTTAGCAGCCTTGCAGTGATGCGATAGCGTGGAAGCAGCTGTGAAGCCGCCCTCCCTCTCTCTGCAGATGAATCCATGCAGAAGCTGTTCGAGGGAGGAAAAGGCAGCGTCTTCCAGAGGGTCCTCTCTTGGATCCCCTCCCACAACCATCAGCTGCAGCTCGCCGGGGCTTTGGCCATCGCAAACTTTGCCCGCAACGGTAAGCTTTAAACCCCCTCGCAACACATGACAGTTTTTACAAGCAAATTAATTAGCATTAGAAGGAGACGCCTGGTGTCTGCAGCAGGGCGTGCGTCCGATCAGTTCTCCTGACATCCACTCTTCCCTCTGTCTCTCTGATCAGACGGGAATTGCATCCACATGGTGGACACCGGGATCGTTCAGAAACTTCTGGATCTGTTGGATCGCCACGTGGAAGAGGGAAACGTGACCGTACAGCACGCCGCGCTCAGCGCCCTAAGGAACCTAGCTATACCTGGTGAGAGGCTCCATCCAGTGGACGGCAGGAGGGTTTATCTCCAGCAAAAGCAGCAAAAAAGGCTGTTTTCATCCGAGTCCTCAGCTGTAATGAACCCTGCTGCCTTTCTCTGTCTCCTCAGTGGTGAACAAATCCAAAATGCTGTCTGCTGGTGTGGCGGATGTGGTCTTAAAGTTTTTGCAGTCGGAGATGCCTCCTGTGCAGTTTAAACTCCTTGGAACGTTACGAATGCTCATCGATACTCAAGGTAAGGTTTGTTCAGAGCAGATCAGGGTTAATGGAGAGCTATGAGTTTTAGAGAAATAAAACCAGCTCTCAAAATGAAACGCTTCTGTTTTCAACTTCCTCCCATTATTCAATCATCTCATTAAAATACAAAATCAATAATTTGTTTGCGGTTTTATTTATGCACCCTTAACTGTTCCACATATATTTTTTTTTAACCACAAAGTTCAGGGTGTAAAAGAGGGAACAGTGCAAAAAAAAAAAAAGATCTAAAAGTGGATTCAAGTGTATTTTAGCATTCAAACCCAGGTTTAAAGCCTTGCAGGGCAGCCTAAAGCCCACTGCCAACATTAAGACAGAAAAAAGAAAGAAAATAACAAACGATCAGTTCAGGTCTTTTAGAGAATATGGGAATTAGGAAATTGTTACCAAACTGAGCGATTGTTGTTCTCTACTTTAAAAAAACACTTATATATAATTTTGTATATATATATAGATATATATATCTATATATATATATATATATAAAGTGGGGCAAAAAAGTATTTAGTCAGCCACCAATAGTGCAAGTTCTCCCACTCAAGTTCTCCGGCCTCTCTCATCAAAAAGATGAGAGAGGCCGGTAATTTTCATCATAGATATACCTCAACTATGAGAGACAAAATGAGAATTAAAAATCCAGAAAATCACATTGTCTGATTTTTAAAGAATTTATTTGCAAAATATGGTGGAAAATAAGTATTTGGTCAGTTACAAACAAGCAAGATTTCTGGCTCTCACAGACCTGTAACTTCTTCTGTAAGAGGCTCCTCTGTCCTCCACTCGTTACCTTCATTAATGGCACCGGTTTGAACCCGTTATCAGTACGACAGCACGACAGTTCAGTCTAAAGAACATGGCGACTTCAGCCGATGAAACTAGCGTTAGCGTGCCTATCAAGCAAGTTTTATGGGAATTACAGAGTATTTCTTCCCTGAAAGAAGAGCAAAACACTGCTCTGAAAGCCTTTTCTCAGAGGAAAAGATGTTTTTGCTCTTCTCCCGACTGGTTTCGGCAAGAGTAGCCTGGCTTGTGGTTGTGTTTTCGTCGTCGCTCTGTTAGTACGTCATATGCTTCGTTGATCTGATTGGTTTATTTGGCCCGTCTATCACCAACATAGGCCAATTTTCGCCCCTTCCCAAAATTACTTGAACGGAAGGTTTCCAGATGGATATGCGGAGCAAATCCATCTGGCGGAGTCAGGTTACTAAATTGGTGACTTAGAAACGACACTGTCAAGGAACGCTATGGACAGTGGAAACATGCAAGAGGAGGAGAGTTTAGTGTCGGAGGTCGTGGATGAGTCTCCTCCGTCATCCATTTTTTATTTAGAGGAGGAAAGCGGGGACGTACATTGGGGCAAAAAAGTATTTAGTCAGCCACCAATAGTGCAAGTTCTCCCACTCAAAAAGATGAGAGAGGCCGGTAATTTTCATCATAGATATACCTCAACTATGAGAGACAAAATGAGAATAAAAAATCCAGAAAATCACATTGTCTGATTTTTAAAGAATTTATTTGCAAAACATGGTGGAAAATAAGTATTTGGTCATTTACAAACAAGCAAGATTTCTGGCTCTCACAGACCTGTAACTTCCTCTGTAAGAGGCTCCTCTGTCCTCCACTCGTTACCTTCATTAATGGCACCTGTTTGAACCCGTTATCAGTATAAAAGACACCTGTCCACAACCTCAAACAGTCACACTCTAAACTCCACCATGGCCAAAACTAGAGAGCTGTCAAAGGACACCCGAAACAAAATTATAGACCTGCACCAGGCTGGGAAGTCTGAATCTGCAATAGGTAAACAGCTTGGTGTGAAGAAAACAACTGTGGGATCAATTATTAGAAAATGGAAAACATACAAGACCACTGATAATCTTCCTCGATCTGGGGCTACACGCAAGATCTCACGCCGTCGGGTCAAAATGATCACAAGAACGGTGAGTAAAAATCCCAGAACCACACGGGGGGACCTAGTGAATGACCTGCAGAGAGCTGGGACCAAAGTAACAAAGGCTACCATCAGTAACACACTACGCCGCCAGGGACTCAAATCCTGCAGTGCCAGACGTGTCCCCCTGCTTAAGCCAGTACACGTCAAGGCCCGTCTCAAGTTTGCTAGAGAGCATTTGGATTATCCAGACGATGACTGGGAGAATATCATATGGTCAGATGAAACCACAATAGAACCTTTTGGTAAAAACTCTACTCGTCGTGTTTGGAGGAGAGAGAATGCTGAGTTGCATCCAAAGAACACCATACCTACAGTGAAGCATGGGGGTGGAAACATCATGCTTTGGGGCTGTTTTTCTGCTAAGGGACCAGGACGACTGATCCGTGTTAAGGAAAGAATGAATGGGGCCATGTATCGTCAAATTTTGAGTGAAAACCTCCTTCCATCAGCAAGGGCATTGAAGATGAAACGTGGCTGGGTCTTTCAGCATGACAATGATCCCAAACACACCGCCCGGGTAACGAAGGAGTGGCTTCGTAAGAAGCATTTCAAGGTCCTGGAGTGGCCTAGCCAGTCTCCAGATCTCAACCCCATAGAAAATCTTTGGAGGGAGTTGAAAGTCCGTGTTGCCCAGCGACAGCCCCAGAACATCACTGCTCTAGAGGAGATCTGCATGGAGGAATGGGCCAAAATACCAGCAACAGTGTGTGAAAACCTTGTGAAGACTTACAGAAAACGTTTGATCTGTCATTGCCAACAAAGGGTACATAACAAAGTATTGAGATGAACTTTTGTTATTGACCAAATACTTATTTTCCCACATATTTTGCAAATAAATCCTTTAAAAATCAGACAATGTTATTTTCTGGATTTTTTTTTCTCATTTTGTCTCTCATAGTTGAGGTATATCTATGATGGAAATTACTGGCCTCTCTCATCTTTTTAAGTGGGAGAACTTGCACTATTGGTGGCTGACTAAATACTTTTTTGCCCCACTGTATATGTATATGCATAAACACCCCATTTTAGTTGTAGTGAAATCATATTTAAATGTCAAATCATTCTGGCTTAAAAATTTATATAAATGTAATCTTTATCAGACGATATTGTTCCAAAATTATAAAATTTCAATCTTTAAAAAAAATTCTGTCTTAAAATCTGTTTTTTTCTTTATCTTCTGCAGGCCAGTTAGTTCTACGTCAGCCTGAACACCTAAATTCAGCCAATCATATATCAACTGTCATCTGTCAATCAAATTTTTTCGGTCATAGCATCTTGATTCATATGTCGCAGCTAATATACGCAACGGCTGAAATCAGAATCCTTTCCTTCCCCATTGAGTTGCGTCCCAGTGTTCACGGGGATGGACGTCTGTGTCTTCGGCAGGCGTAGAGCTAACAGAACTGGCAGCGTTGTGAGGCAAGCGCTCCCATTGGGAACCTACTAGCACTAAGTTGCTAACTGGTTATCAAGATGCTTCCCACAAACCGGCCACAACCAGAAAGCTTGTGAACCTTCCGCCACAACAATCCCGCCCCCTTGATAAACGCCCATTCACATTCACTTTATCCACTCGTGTAAAGTCGTGAACCACTGGGGAGAATTCGGAAATGCAACGTTTGGAACAACCGCTTCCCTCCGACTTTAAACCATTTAAACATATTAACTAAAGTGTTTTCTGGTCTGGTCAAATTCAAATCATGTTTTGTAAGGTTTTTTTCTTATTTTGCCATTAATTTGTGTCAACCTGTAAAACAAAACACTGAAGTTAGAGGTGGAAAAGTCCATGGATCAGGAAAACTTTAAATCTGCTTTTCTTGCCAAACGTACATAAATAAAGCTGCAGTTTACGGGGGGACCTTAATGTTCACGTTTTCACCCCCCCTGTGTGCGTTGGTTCAGCTGAAGCTGCAGAGCAACTGGGAACCAATGGAAAGCTGGTTGAGAGGCTAGTGGAATGGTGTGAGGCTAAAGACCACGCGGGGGTGATGGGGGAGTCCAACCGGCTCCTGTCGGCCCTCATTCGACACAGCAAGTCAAAGGTAAACCAACAAACAGCCATTTTGTGTTTATTCTGCCGAGTTAGCTGCTCCACACAGATTCTGTTCACTGTGACAGTTTTATAGATGTGATGCAAATATATGGTAGAGAGATAAAAATACAACAACTTAATTTAGACTACAGGGATTCACTACACTTCAGGAAAAAATATTTTTATTGGATCTTGTTGAGAAGCATCTTTTGCTTTGTAGCAAATCATGTCATCAGGTCTGTGCTGCCTTATCAATAAACTGTAACGACAGCAAGAATCTGGCAAAATGATCATATAGATGTCAGGAAAGTCTGCATTAAGGTCTGGAATCTAGTCTGTTTGGATTGGGACAGTTTGGGTATAGAACTAAACAGTCTAGATGTAGAATGGGACGGTCTGTATTGAACTAAATAGTCTAGATGTAGAATGGGGCAGTCTGTGTATAGAACCGGACAGTCTTGATGTAGAAGGGGACAGTCTGTGTATAGAACCGGACAGTCTAGATGTAGAAGGGGACAGTCTGTATTGAACTAAACAGTCTAGATGTAGAAGGGGACAGTCTGTGTATAGAACCGGACAATCTAGATGTAGAATGGGACAGTCTGTGTATAGAACCGGACAATCTAGATGTAGAATGGGACAGTCTGTGTATAGAACCGGACAGTCTTGATGTAGAAGGGGACAGTCTGTATAGAACTGGACAGTCTAGATGTAGAAGGGGACAGTCTGTGTATAGAACCGGACAGTCTAGATGTAGAATGGGACAGTCTGTGTATAGAACCGGACAGTCTTGATGTAGAAGGGGACAGTCTGTATAGAACTGGACAGTAGATGTAGAACGGGAAAGTCTGTATAGAACTAAACAGTCTAGATGTAGACGAGGACAGTGTGTGTGTATAGAACTAAACAGTCTAGATGTAGAATGGGACGGTCTGTATAGAACTAAACAGTCTAGATGTAGAAGGGGACAGTTTGTATAGAACTGGACAGTCTAGATGTAGAATGGGACAGTGTGTGTATAGAACTAAACAGTCTAGATGTAGAATGGGACGGTCTGTATAGAACTAAACAGTCTAGATGTAGACGAGGACAGTGTGTGTATAGAACTAAACAGTCTAGATGTAGAATGGGACGGTCTGTATAGAACTAAACAG
Source organism: Cyprinodon diabolis (assembly GCA_030533445.1). Taxonomy (NCBI): domain Eukaryota; kingdom Metazoa; phylum Chordata; class Actinopteri; order Cyprinodontiformes; family Cyprinodontidae; genus Cyprinodon; species Cyprinodon diabolis. The sequence continues at coordinate 1,897,467 of CM060075.1, read as the reverse complement.
TCTAGATGTAGAATGGGACGGTCTGTATTGAACTAAATAGTCTAGATGTAGAATGGGGCAGTCTGTGTATAGAACCGGACAGTCTTGATGTAGAAGGGGACAGTCTGTGTATAGAACCGGACAGTCTAGATGTAGAAGGGGACAGTCTGTATTGAACTAAACAGTCTAGATGTAGAAGGGGACAGTCTGTGTATAGAACCGGACAATCTAGATGTAGAATGGGACAGTCTGTGTATAGAACCGGACAATCTAGATGTAGAATGGGACAGTCTGTGTATAGAACCGGACAGTCTTGATGTAGAAGGGGACAGTCTGTATAGAACTGGACAGTCTAGATGTAGAAGGGGACAGTCTGTGTATAGAACCGGACAGTCTAGATGTAGAATGGGACAGTCTGTGTATAGAACCGGACAGTCTTGATGTAGAAGGGGACAGTCTGTATAGAACTGGACAGTAGATGTAGAACGGGAAAGTCTGTATAGAACTAAACAGTCTAGATGTAGACGAGGACAGTGTGTGTGTATAGAACTAAACAGTCTAGATGTAGAATGGGACGGTCTGTATAGAACTAAACAGTCTAGATGTAGAATGGGACAGTGTGTGTATAGAACTAAACAGTCTAGATGTAGAATGGGACGGTCTGTATAGAACTAAACAGTCTAGATGTAGACGAGGACAGTGTGTGTATAGAACTAAACAGTCTAGATGTAGAATGGGACGGTCTGTATAGAACTAAACAGTCTAGATGTAGAATAGGACGGTCTGTATAGAACTGGACAGTCTAGATGTAGAATGGGACAGTTTGTATAGAACTGGACAGTCTTGATGTAGAAGGGGACAGTCTGTATAGAACTGGACAGTCTAGATGTAGAATGGGACAGTCTGTGTATAGAATCGGACAGTCTAGATGTAGAATGGGACAGTCTGTGTATAGAACCGGACAGTCTTGATGTAGAAGGGGACAGTCTGTATAGAACTGGACAGTAGATGTAGAACGGGAAAGTCTGTATAGAACTAAACAGTCTAGATGTAGACGAGGACAGTCTGTGTATAGAACTAAACAGTCTAGATGTAGAATGGGACGGTCTGTACAGAACTAAACAGTCTAGATGTAGAAGGGGACAGTTTGTATAGAACTGGACAGTCTAGATGTAGAATGGGACAGTTTGTATAGAACTGGACAGTCTAGATGTAGAACAGGAAAGTCTGTATAGAACTAAACAGTCTAGATGTAGACGAAGACAGTGTGTGTATAGAACTAAACAGTCTAGATGTAGAATGGGACGGTCTGTACAGAACTAAACAGTCTAGATGTAGAAGGGGACAGTTTGTATAGAACTGGACAGTCTAGATGTAGAAGGGGACAGTTTGTATAGAACTGGACAGTCTAGATGTAGAAGGGGACAGTTTGTATAGAACTGGACAGTCTAGATGTAGAAGAGGACATTCTGTGTATAGAAGTAAACAGTCTAGAAGTTCACACAGTTCTCCCTTTTCCCAGACATTCTGGATGTAGATCAGGTCTGCTGAACTGATGAGCTTGCAGCCTCCTGCTGCTGCTGTCAGCATCGTTTGTTCCCATCTGGATGCTAAATAGCATGGCTGTATGAAACCTGCAGACTGCAGACATTAAATACAATAAAGGGTATAGAGGGAAAGGAAGCTGCACAATCTATTACAGATATCAGACTATGTGTAGAAAATAGGACTGTAGTGCAGTGATTGCTGGCTAGTAGATACCAAATGCTAACGCTAATTCAGCCTGATGGACAGAATCTGATGGAAATTCAGTTCACACCTGAAAAAAAAAATAAAAGTAACAGGGTCTATGTTTGATATGAATACATTGAAAAAAAAAACGGGAATATTTTATTATTACATGTTTTATTGTGTGGAAGAACAACGTTGATCAGATGAACTTGTTTGGGATTCGAACCAATGACTGCAAACATCGGTTTGATCCCACTGATCTGAATTGTTTTGTTTTAATGTGCGGTGCAGAGGATGGTCATCACAACACTTCTTCCATCTTGTTTTGTTTCTTTTCAGGAAGTTGTCAGGACTGTGATCCAGAAAGGAGGAGTCAAGCACTTAGTGACCATGGCAACCAGCGAACATATGATAATGCAGAACGAGGCGCTGGTGGCTTTGGGATTGATAGCGGCGCTGGATTTGGGTAAGCTTTGATCCTGCAGCTGCACGATTGACTCGTATTTAAGTCTGAATAAACTCGTGATGAAAACCCAGATTCTTCTCAGGTTGCTATAATGAAACATCGAGTCTCCGAGGACTTACAAATGGATCAATACGCATTTCTGGACATTCCCTTTATAACCACAGCATTTCTGTTGCCTTTAGTAGACAAACATTTAGTCAGTTGAGTGAATCCTATTTAATTGAGTCAACGCGTTTCAATTCAATTCTGTTTCCTGCATGAGAGGTTTGTTAAAAAACATTGAAGATGGTTCAGCATCATGAAGATCACAGCAGGCGGGTTATGGGGAAGGTTCAGGTTCAGTTTAAAGCACAGTAAGGTTCTGATAGAAAAATCTTCTATTCTTTCGCAACAAATCCCTATCTAACTGAATCATGTTTATTAAATGGAGAAATAAAATGTCGGAGAGCCTGAAAATGAAACCTGCTCTCTTATGTGTGACTGCGATCTGCCAGTCTATTTCCATGTGTGACTCCGCCCCGATGAAACCACTACTGCACCATGCCGGGAGGTTGTCGTTTCAATGAACGTTGGCTAGAAGATGAAAAATACAAATTATGGATTAAACGGGGACAAACCCCACGAGTTGCCTCTTGTAAAGTCTGCAGAAAAGATGTGCAGCTTTTCACAATGGGCGAGTCTGCGCTGTCGAGTCACATGAAGAGTCAGTCATAGACTTTTAAGTAAGCCAACTGAAGTAGCCTAGAACACGTTAACGTTAGCGCCTATTTGTTTACGCTAGTAACTGCTAGCTAGGAATTCACAGGCTACGTTACTGAGTGACTGAGAGTACGGTGCGATAATGTAATGTTAGTATTGCAGTGTTTCCCGCAGAACTATCTTGGCGAGGCGGCCGCTTCGCCAAACTTACGCTACCGCCTCACCAATGTTCCAAAAACAAAAATAACCCCGAAGTTTTAATTCATTGCCAGGCCCAGACCTTAAAACAGCATTGATAACTCTACGGCTGATAATACTGAATTGCGACACCCTCTGGTTGGTTATATTACTACACCATGGTAGACAAGTAATTCACCCCCCCCCCCGCTGTCATCCGCACAAAACTGATTCCGGCCAACAACTGGTGGTGGTGTAAGGTGCTGGAAAAAGTTTTGAAATGGATCTTGAAAGTGCTTGAAAAGTGCTTGATTTTGACTTTGGAAAAGGTGTACGAACCCTGAATGGAGAGTGTTGATCCAGCCAAGTCCTCCTTCCAGGATGGTGTCAAAGTGAAAAACAGAACCAGGTCAGATGAAGTTACAATAAGGAGAAAAAGTAGAGGAAACAGAAGTTAAACTGTCAATTATTGACAGTAAAAAAATAGAAGAATATCAGTAGAATGTAGAAGATTGAGGAAAGTTGTTTTCTTGTCCTCCAGCAGTCTAAGCCTATAGCAGCATACAACTACCATAGCAACTATAGAGACAGCTCAGGAGCAATTAGGTTACGTTCTCACTGCAGGCCTTAATGCTCAATTCCGATTTTTTTGTGAAATCTTTTCTCGTTGCCACATTTCAAAATATATGTGATCTCCTGTGTGAACTGCATTCATAGAGCTTAAGTGTCCCGCATGCGTAGTAGAGGACGCAATGATGTCACAAGCAGGCGTGCTCTGTGTTTACGTTAGTAAACATGGATGGTAGCAATGGAGCTCATCTAGCAATCTTTCCCAACCTTAAAAACTTAATCTTTTCAAGATGGTTAAAAAAAAAATAACGCTCTCTGCATTAAGGCTGATGTATACTTTGAAACCAGGTGGTTTGCAGAGACGTCCTCGCCCCCTCCGCAGACACTCTGCTGTACCTCTCCTAAATTGTAGGTGACCGCAGACAGATATTTTCGATTTATGCCCCATTTTGTAGCGTTGAAGCGCTTTTACTCCACGCCACAATGCAAAAGAGACAATCATGAACTAACTGTGAGTCTAAATAAGGCAGAGGCGGTGAGGAAATGGGGGCTGTCTGTGCGACAACGGAGGGACATGAGGGCCAAAAAGAGCGGGGATCCAGGTGGAAAAAGGGTCCCAGCGTTCTCGTTCTTCTAGCTGGTCCATCTTCACCAGTCGTTTTCCACAATGGCGGTCAGACAAACAAAACAAGCCGGTAAGGAACCAAACAGGAAATACGTATAGAGTAGAGCGGATGTAGATTTGACCAATCAGAGGCCTCCTGTCTGCGATCACCTGCAATTTCGGAGAGGTGCAGCAGAGTGTCCTTGACCCAAACCCAATAAACTTCATATCGTTGTCCGTCTTCAATTTGTACTTCGTAAGGTTGAACCTGCTTATTTAGGATGATCTGATTTGTGTCATTTTGTCGCTGTAAACTTTGTAAATATATACGCCCTTAAACACTGTGGATGTCTTTCTGCAAGATTTAAAAAAACAGAATATTTCTGTAATGGATGTTTGGCCTCACTGTGTCTCAGAGAAAGCTTTTGGTTTTTAGTTGCAGCTGAGAAGGACTTTGTGGGAGCCAGCCTGGTGTCGGTTCTTCACAAGCTGCTGTCAGATGAAAGGAGCGCGCCGGAGATTAAGTACAACTCCATGATCCTCATCTGTGCCGTCATGGGTTCAGGTGAGACCCGGATCTGCTCCTTCCTCCCTCTGGGTGTGTTTTTGCCCCCCTCCCCCGTGGACTGATCTCTCCCTGCTCTCCTCTGCTTTCAGAGCCTCTCAGTAAGGAGGTGCAGAGCCTGGCGTTTATCGACGTGGTGTCCAAGCTGAGAGCTCACGAAAACAAGACGGTGTCGCACCAGGCCTCCCTGACGGAGCAGCGGCTAACCGCACAGAGCTAAATGACTGTGTCCACGCCACTCCCATGCCTGCCTGCCCACCTCACACCCGCCCCCCCCTCCCCCATTGTGTCCCATCGTCATGTGCCAAGGTACCGCGTCGTGTTAACTGCCAGCCAGACATCCAGCCCCCCCTCTGTCCCACAGCATGTCCCACAGCCTCCACCCTAGAACCGTTTTCTAAGCCAAGAGCAACTGTAATTTGTAATTATCGTTGAAATAAAACCGAATCTGCTCATATCTGATATGTTTAGGGTCAGGAAAGCTACACATACTTTACGTTTGAAAGCCATAAAAATGACGAGGTGGCCAGTGGCGAGCTGGGGTCGGACCTCGGTGGACGTCCGAAGTTCCCACCTCCCGTGTGTGCATGTCCGTTCTGAAGCTACAGACGAAGAGATGACGCTTGTTAAGACCACAGCTGTGACGCCCATCGTAACGACGTGCACAGGTTTGTTTTTCCAGCCACGTCTCCTGGAGCTGGATTATAATCCCAGTAGAACCAGTGCATGTTTTTGTCCTGTTCGAGCTGTGACTGTGTTCATTTTTTATTGACCTCCGCTCCCGCCGGCTTCGTTCTCATCTGACTCTTTGGCTCCTTAATCCTCGATTCTTTCTAAGCCGCGGATTTAGCGTTAGCAAGATTTTAGCGTTTCATCCCTTGAAGAATGCTGGTGAAGATTCTCAGTCGTCCAGGTCATAGTCATTCCAAAAAAAGTTAAAAAACAATCCACTGGACTTTGTTTCCAAGTTTGAAGATGTTTCCCTTCCCATCCAGGAAGCTTTTTCTATTCAAATTGGCAGAATTAGCATCAAGTTCAATGCTTTATAGAGTGGACCAAAAAACAAAGCCTTGTTTTGGCTTAAAAACATGCAAATTGAACCGGACGAACGGGTCCGCCCCTTTGGAATGGGGGTCGTTTGGGTACTTTGTTAGCCTGTAATACCCGATACCTGTCTATGTCTCTGAAAGGGGGGTCGATAGAAGGAATTGTTGGCCTGCCTGAATATGCGAGGTCTTCTGTTCCCCTGTAAAGGGGTGGGGGTTGCGACGATACCCCCTCTGTTTAAGGTTGGTTTTTCTTTCCTTCACGCCCCTTTCAAAGCCCCCATCCTCTCTGTCCACAATGTGAACACATTGGTCCTCATTACAGGGGATCAGCCAGGCCAACAATTCCCTTTAACGAACCCCCTTTCAGAGACATAAACGGGTATCAGGTATTACTCTAATAAAGCCTGGAACTCGACGCCATTTCTGACATTTTGAATTGAAAAAGCTCGCTGGATGGGAAGCGAAACATCTTTAAACTTGGAAACAAAGTCCAGTGGATTGATTTTTAACTTTTTTGGAATCCTTTGAAGAGGAGTCGGACTTCCTGCGGCTAAGTTTGGGTTTGCTACGGTCATGTGAGCAGAGTGAGCTCTTCTCCTTGACCCAAACCCACCAGACTTCATACCGTTTTCCGTCTTCAATTTGTACTTCGTAGTTTCTCAGATTTTACCGTCAGAATATCGACCATCTGCACATATATTAGCCAATCCCCTTTGACCAATTTAATCAATTTCAAACCATGTTTACAGAAAGTTTTATTAAAAGCTTCTAGTTGCAAATCAGAAATCTATCAACACATAGTGAAATCTGTGTAAAATGACTATTTATTACGCTGTGGATGAAGCTCATTTTTTGATATTTTGTAGATAATAGACGCTATGAAAACCTAACGGATTGGTTGTTGGGGGTTCCTGCTAACATGCCCATCCGAGCATGTGCGACACTGTGCCGTCACTCGGTGTGTTCCCCGGCCTGGGCCCGCACTTCTTGTTTTTAAAGATACATTTATTTATCAGATTAGTGATCTACTCAGACACGCGCCAGTGGAGACGTTTCCATCGTAACTGCATCAAAAATATTGTCGACATACGTGTTTGTTGTAAATGTTATGAGTTGTACATTTGAAAGACTCAACAGACAATTAAAAAGATAATAGCTGGTGACGTCTGAAGTCTTTTAGTTTTTTTTCTTTGTGTGTCTGACTTCGCAGGATTTACTTTCATTTAGTTTCAGGGAGACATCTGTGTAGAATTCAGTTTCATTTAAGGCGGGGAAATTTAGCAAAACAGAAATTCCAATTTGCAAATTCAGTTCGAATTTTGGTCACATTAATTTACCAAATATTAAAGCCTAGTTTATGCTCAGAAACCGGGTCGTCTGCGTGTGTGGCAGTTAACATAGATATGCCCCTTTCCGCAGAAACTCTGGTGCACCTCCCTAAACTTGTAGGTGACCACTGATTGGTCAAATCTACATCCACTCTACACTATCCGTATTTCCCGTTTGGTACCTGATGGCAGAAACTCTTAACCTGACTCCGCCAGATGGATCTGCTCTGCATATCCATCTGGAAACCTTCCGTAGAAGTAATTTTGGGAAGGGGCGAAAATACTGGTTAGCTTATTGGCTTATGTTGGTGATAGACGGGCCAAATAAACCAATCAGATCAACGAAGCATATGACGTACTAACAGAGCGACGACGAAGAGGAGCCAATTGATAGATCAAACTCTTGCCGAAACCAGTCGGGAGAAGAGCAAAAACATCTTTTCCTCTGAGAAAAGCCTCCAGAGCAGTGTTTTGCTCTTCTTTCAGTGAAGAAATACTCTGTAATTCCGATAAAACTTGCTCGATAGCCACGCTAACGCTAGTTTCATCGGCTGAAGCCACCATGTTCTTTAGACCGAACTGTCGCGCTTCTCGTTGCGTCACACCTCAACCCGCCTCAAAGCCAACGCTGATTGGACGTTCGTTTGGTGAATGGCTCCAAATTTTGTTTAACGGAGAGTCTCCAGACTCATCTGTGAGTGAAACCCTGAAAGCTCGCGAGATCAGGATGTTCTCACGCTAAGAAGCTGGCTGTAGCGCGGTCCACACCTCAGGATGCTAGTTTGTAGCTTTGTGTGCTACAAACTAGCGATGGTCTGTTGGGTTGCACCTGAAGCCAAAAAACGCAAGGGGTGCTGGTGCCTATCTCCAGCAGTCAATGGGCGAGAGGCGGGGTCCACCCTGGACAGGCCGCTACTGGCGCAGGATGCGATAGACTGGCGACCAGGACAAACAACGGTTCACGCACACACTTACACCTAAGGACAATTTAGAGAAGCCAATTAACCTAACAGTCATGTTTTTGGACTGTGGGAGGAAGACTGAGTACCCGGAGAGAACCCATGCATGCTCAGGGAGAACATGCAGAAAGACCCTGGGCCGGGAATCGAACCCAGAACCTTCTTGCTGCAAGGCAGCAGTGCTACCCACTGTTCCACTGAGCAGCCCATGTTTTTATTCACATTTCCATTAAATAACTTTTAATCCGCTCCATACGTGTGAACAAAGACCACAGCCGACGTCTCAGTCAGGTCATTTTACTGGATGATGAAATGATTCCAATGTTATCGGACATGAGGAGGTAGTTACATGGTAGATGGAGACGGGACGTACAGTGCAGGTGATCCTCACGGTGACGAGCACTTTTGTTTTTCACAAAATCGACAAGATTCCCTTCAGTCGTTTGAACATTAGTGTTAAAAAAACCCACATATGTACATTAAATATTTAGTATCAAAAAGAGTGTCCCTCGTTTTGTCAGTAGCATCACAAGTTTTTTTCAGGATGTAACATATTACAACAACAAAAAAAACAGTTCTTGAAAGTATATTCTAAGTCATTTGCTACAATGCATGCTTAGAGCAGAAATAAACACAGAAAAACACCTTTTTAGTAGATTTCATTAAGCCTCGTTTGCATGTGAGATCTGCATCAAAATAAATGAAGAAAAAAAGCCTTTTTTTGTACTAATACACAAATTGCCATATGAAACGCTGAACATGTCCAAAAGATTTCACTGTCTTATATATAAGTATAAAAAAACAAATACAAGTTGCGTGTTTTCCCAAGGTCTCAGCTCCGGGATGGGCTGTACGCTTACATACCTTCTGTGACGACCACATGAACATTATCTACATTTTTTTTTATTGTTAGAAGGAATCAGAAAAAAAATGGAAATAATCAGAAGCGGGAGGTTTTTTTAATTCCTGCTTGTGTTGAAGCAACACTTTTAGCCACTAGGGGTGCTAGATCTGTAACTTCCAGGGCAACTTGGCGCTGTCGCTAAACTAAAGTCTCCCTCGGGGTTTTGAAATCTGATAGCGTACCAGAAGTCGTGGAGTTCCTTGTAAAGAAAAGGCTCTCTAGATTAAATCCAACATCATAGGACCAAAATGTTGTCTATCAACAACTTTTTAGGCGACTGTTTCAACCCTCTCAAGTCACACAGGGAAGTTCTGGGGAAGGGTAGTTCCTATAGGTATTCAACTTACACCAAGTGCTGAATACTGACCTGAAAAAATCAGGTCGAAAAATCAGCTAATATGTGGGTCAAAAGTAATTAAGTGTTTTAAAATATGCAGGGACCTGGTTTCTTCGTGGATTAATCAATCTCTGAGGACAATCTCAATCACATATATTTCAGTTAAAAACTAAAACGGTAATGCCAGAGGACTCCCTAATGTAAGCCATGAACAGGAAATGGTAACATTTTAAGGGCAGAGTAGACTTCTGCAACAGCACACATCAAATGTTGCTTGGGTCTGGTCGCGAACCAGTTTTGCTGGTATGTTCCTGCACCGTCTGGAATTTCTAGGGACGCACAGCAGTTTCACGGCAAAGCACAAAGAGGAGCCTATTCCAGAACGCGCGAGAACTTCGGCGACACCGGCGGGAGTGTTTTTCTTCCAAAACAATGGCGCGTCTGCAAGACATCAGGGTCATGGAGATTGATCTAGAGTTGCTAGACATCGAAGAGGAACAGGTTCTGTTAATGGAGCGCACCTCCTCGATTAACCTTACGTCGTAGTCGTCCATTGAAGTTGTTCCTCGGTTTTTAAAAATGGCGCGCCGGCACCGAATCGAGAAGGACGACCACACAGATAGCCGGAAAGGCATACCAAGGACCAATCACAGCTGCTTTTTGTCTGCGCACTTCAGCTTGAGTTCTGCGCGAGTTTGCGAATGTCCGGCGCATAGTCAGGATTTTTTTGAGGTGCCCCACGACGGTTGCAGAACCTCTGAGAAAGATTTGACAGCTGCAGAGGCTATGCGTCAGAAGCATAAATTGGCCTTAAGTGTGCGCCCTTAAGCCCAGGCAAGAAATGTTCGTTAAGCATCAAAGTCCCCATTATGACCACAAGAGGGAGCACTAAAGCCTTAAGTCGACATGTCTCCATTACAAAAAACGCAAAGGGCAATTCAAAAGTCCGTACTAAGAAGGAACCTTTTTATGGATGTGATTTAAAGACGTTCCCTAAATGCATTTTGTTTAAAGTTAAAACTTTGCAGTTTTTCTCATGCACCGCTAACACCGATTACACTTAGAAGTGCGAGGAGGGAGTCAGGCTGTGGCCGTTTGACTTTCTTTACACGCAAACATTAGCATGACTTCTGTAACGCAGAGGTTCAGATCGAGTGAACACGAGATGATGTTCACACGCTGCCTCTTTTTGTGCTCATACTCCCACATCGGGCAAAGGTACCTGGAGTTACCCACCAAAGACCTGCGCCCACCCTTCATTTCCGGCCACTGTAGATTGATGTTGCTAAAAAGCGGCAAAGCAGGGCATCTAGTCGTGCCTTTCTTCATCGTAAACTTATTTTATAGAACAAAGACGTTAGTTGTTTTAGGTATTCTCTGCACTATTGCTTTAACTTAAAGGGGTGATGGAATGATTCTATAGGGTATCTGGTCCTTAAGGTCTCTGAATAGGGTGTGTAACATTGGTTGGGCTAAAAATCGCATATTTGCTGTTCTATGAGCCCTAATGGAAGCCTGGTTAAAAGCCCTAGAATGACACGACAGGTTTTCTTCCTTTTATGGTATGATCATGAACATTTAGATGAGCTGTGCGCTGATTGGTTGGTTTACAGCGAGCGAAGCTGCTGAGCAAAGACGCATCATAGCAACAAGCACTCACTCACTGAAACACAAAAGCATTTTGCCAAATAAAACAAACATATCGCCATCATAGCCATTGGTCCTTAACACACGGCTAGACTGACGGGCTAACATTAGCCCTGGCTGCCGTTACCAGAGATGGGAAGTAACGAAGTACAAATACTTCGTTACTGTACTCAAGTAGATTTTTCTGATATTTTTACTTTACTACTTATTTTTATGGCGACTTTTTACTTCTACTCCTTCCGTTTTTACACAAATATCTGTACTTTCTACTCCTTACATTTTAAAAAATTGGCTTGTTACTTTAGTTTTGAATCATTTCAATGGAGTTACCGTTATTATTTTTCACGTCATCAATACCAAATTCAATCTAATTGGATGGGAATCTACGTTGCATTTGACGCACCACTACAAGATGAATCGACAGATTCGGCGGTATTCATTCGCGGCAAATCATTGCAGCTTGGTGGCGGTGGCGTTAGCATAGTAGCATGGACGACGAGATGATTGAAAATGAACACAACGAAGATCTAGTCCTATTGGCAGACATCCATTTAAAATGTAGGCAACGGCATGAAAAAAGTGGTTTCTACTTTTACTTTTATACTTGAAGTAAATTTACAAGCCTGTACTTTGTTACTTTTACTTGAGTAAAGAAGTTTAATCAGTACTTCCACTTTTACCAGAGTATTTTTTAACACAAGTATCTGTACTTTTACTCAAGTACGGAAAGTGAGTACTTTTGCCATCTCTGGCCGTTACCTTTGGAAGGTCCTCTCAAATTTGGAAATTTATTTTTAAATTACGCATTAGATCAGTAAATAGGCCATATAGTGACGCTTAAAAATATGTTCTCGCCTCAAATTATCTTAAAACGTACTTTAATTGAACAACGGCAACAGAAGAGAAGGTTTAACTTTATACTCTGAGCTCTGTGAGCGCTAACCTGGTAGCTGCTGCTGCCGCAGTGCATGCTGGGACAGATGTTAATATCAGAACGGACAAGTCTGCTCTGATGCATGCTGGCTAAAGAGGGAGGGGCGAAAACAACATCTGGGGACTTATTTCGTTCTCGGTCTATTTGTTCTTGTGAGTTGAAGCAGCACTAGGGCTGAGGATGATGACGTTTTTCGCGTACACAAGAACGTACAAGTACAGATTAAAAAAAACGGCACCAGAGTTGGCTTGATGACGAATTTCCTCCACTTTAACAGTGAGCCACTTGTGAATATTTTTTACGGTAAGAATTAATTTGTTTCTACCGCTTTTTTCAAACGAAACATTTAGGAACATCTTTACAGTCTTCAAGTGGGGCGGGTAGAGTCGGTGAAGGTGAACTCTGGAACTATGTCCCGGCAAAGTTCAGTTGCCAGGCTTTAACCGGTTCATTCGGACCTTAAAGTCTACCTGTCCCATATCAGCCAAAGCAGGAAGAGAGAATAAGAGAAGCAAATCTGAAGAGAACAGACAAAAAAAAAAGCTTCAAAAGGGTCGAAACATCCTTAGATTACCAACATAAACCCCATAAGACGGACTTTCTTCTTCATGCTTTTTTTCCTCAACGCAACACTGCCCCTAAAGCAATTCATTGGAACTGCAGGATGTCTGATCTAAACGTTGGCATGAAAGCCAAGGTTTAGGAAGCACATTTTCTCCCTTTAATAAGTAAACATCTTTTCCAAACCCACTGCAGGTTTGCATGTGGAAAAATTGACATTCCTCATCATGATCAAATGTGATGCTTCATTTGCGGATATTTACTGCATTAGTAGAGCAAAAAACTTCATGTGTGAATCGATCCACTGTTCTGGGTCGGTAGCAACGATCGGAACAGTCTCTTCTTTTAATACTGCATTGCTCCTATTCAGCACGTCGTCGTCTCAGATGCTTATTTATCTTTATTTCGGTTTTCTTCCAGAGCCGAATGAAAAAACAAACTATAGAGCCACTAGATGCAGCTATCAAAAGTGGAACACTGCAGTCATCTTAATCTTGTCCGCCATCTTTGTTGAGTAGTTGCACAGTGGTTATTACAAAACCTTCCACATATTTAGTGCCTTTAGAAAAAAAAAAAAGTGCTGGTTGAGTGTAGGAAACTAGGGGGGGTGACTGGTGACGTTCTCAGACGTGCTCACAGGGGACCATGGTCCAAACTGGTGCTGATCCAAAAGAAGAGAACTGTTAGAAATGATTTTATTCCACATTTAAAATGGTTGCAAAAGTAAAAACTTTACCTGTTAGTGGGAAGCTGCTCCAGAACTAAGTGAAGAAACTGGAAGAGAAGAAAAGAGGAGTTGGATGAAAATGAAACCAAAAGACATCCCTTCCTTCAGCCGGACACTGAACAAAAAGTGACGTTAACTTTGGAGACGGTCACAGGGAGAGCAAGCGGGCCGGGTTCAGAGAGTGGGCTGAGGGACAAAGGGCCACAAACAGACAGAAAACTTCTGAAAGCTCAGAGTAGGAGGTCCAGCAGCAGGCGCTCGCCCTGATTTCTGAACTCCTCCCTCAGTCGCCTCAGAAAACTCAAACAAGGGTCCGATTCGGCAAGGTGTATCGGCAAATGTTAGACGAACTGATGAGAAATCTGTAAAAAAATAAAATAAAAATTACCCAAACTTTGCAAAACATGTTTTTATTAGCAAAAAAAATTACTTTTTTTCTTAAATTGAGGAGAAAAGTGAAAGACTTTGCCAATGGAACAAGATTATTTCAATTTAAAATAAGAGAAAAACAATTCCATTGTCTTATTTCAAGTGCATATTATCTAATTATCTTATTGTAAGAGTAAAAATACTCAATCCATCTTATTAACCTATTCAAAAAATTCTCATTAAAGGTATACTATGCAACCAATGTTGATTTTCCAGCGAGGCTCCCCCCAGAGGGCGAAAGTAAAAGTGCACTGTCGTAAATATGCTCAGCTGTTCTCCTGGTTTCTCCGTCAGGCCAGCAGAAACGCGAGGTCCGCGTCAGCCTTGCAGCCTTCTTTTTCTTTTAGCTCTCGCCATTCGGAAAAAGCTTGCCCGATGTTCACCCGTGTACGACTCCTCTCTCTGTCTGGAGCCCTTTTGCTCTTTCTTGCCTGCTCCGACATGGGCTTTCGCTGTTTTCACGCTGGTTCCACCATGATAACTGCACAAACATCGCCACTGCGCTAGCAACGAGTACGCCTTTCACTGGGGGCGTGTAGAAGTTCTTGCCGTAAAGCAAGACCAACTCTTGCGATGCACGAGACTTCTGAGCCTGTGGGTGCGGGCTGAGGGCTCCTGCAATAGCAAGTACGGTATTTCCCCTACAGACCACCAGGGCGGCCGAGAAAACCTTTGTTCGACCTGAAATGACTCATTTAATCATCCAAAACGTTATGGAACACATTAATTAACTGAAAAATGTTGCATAGTGTGCCTTTAAGTGTATTTACCCTTATTTTTACTCATTTCTAGATTGTTTTTCCAGTGTTTTAGGTTAATGTGGAGCTCAGAAATCTCTTAAACCGGGCGTACACTGTACGATTTCTTTGACCTTTTTGGGCCGATTCGCCAGTCATGCGAGAATTTTTCAATCAGGCCGACTTTCAGCGTAATTGTGCGTCATTTAGTGTACAGAGGGTGACGAGCGACGATCAGCCTCTAACGACCAGGAATCAGAAATCGTAAGATCGGGAGAAAAACCTGTTTGAAATTCAGTCGGCCATAGTAAGGTGGTCGTGGGCAAATCGCTCGGGCAAACAAGGATTCTTCTTCCCCTCAGACAAAAACCCAGAACTAGGGATGCACAATATAATCGGCCTTAAAACTGAATATCGGACATCGGCCACCCCACCGATATTCAACCCGATATTTGATCAGCTTCTGAGTTTCTAAAGTCCAAAAAAATAAAAATACTACTTCTTCTTCCTCAAAAACTTCTTTTTTACAGACTTAAAAACTTCTAAAGACGAGGGAAAAAATATTGATACATTAAAATATCCCAATATCTTCATATGCTGATATATTGCCATTTAAAACACCATATCAATCTCTTTTACTAATGAAATATTGCTATATGTCATCGTTATGCTACGAAATCCCCCGAAAATTCACGAAATGTTGCCATATTTTTATATGTTGATATATTGACGCGGTATCGATCTATTTTACTAACAAAATCTCACAAGAATTGGCAAAACATCACGAGAGTTTGTAACAGAACGATGAAATTTCACGAGATTTTGAAAGTAAAATAGATCGATACCGCGTTTTTAAAAATCTATTTGATATCAGCATATGAAAATATATTTGAGTTTATTATTTTTCAAAGTGTCAGAAATGGATAACAAAACTGCTATTTTCAATGACTACTTATTTTTGTCCAGCTTTAACATCGGTATCGATATCGGTTATCGGCTACATGAGTTTTAAAATATCTGCATATCGGATATCGGCCAAAATCCCAATATCATGCATCCCTACCCAAAACCATGGTAGCCACGTTTGCTCAGCCATGTCTTTGTCCAAATACGTTGTCACCTTTTCTTTTTAGGACTTTCAGCAAAAATTACCAAGGCAGCGCGTTTCACTCTAGTTAGCTTCATATTCCTCTTCTACTCGTTTGGCTTCCGGATAGACGAGTCCGAGTAGCGCCACCTCACTGCGGAACTGAGTCTGACGTTTTTAGACGTACAGCGTGAGAACATACATCGTGAGCTGTGAACTCACGACGAAACCCTCCTTTAGCTGCGTGCAACGACCGGAAAAAAATGGTACAGTGTATGCCTGACTTCAGACAACCCAAATGGTCTCTCTACTCTAAAGCTGGACTAACATCTCGGGGTAGAAACTACCATGGACTCATCAAACCCACGTACATGGCGTGCATGCCTGTCTCATGAGTAGTAAGGCGATGATTTCTTGCAGGTGTATGGTGGGGGTCGGCGCATGGACAGAGGGGGGGGCACCCTGATGAGGCATGGAGGAGGAAGAATGATGGTTTGAATGGAAAAGTTAGATTAACCTTTTACTCTAGTCGTCCATTAAACCAGGTAGTGATTAACAGCTGAAAGGAAACCAGATGTCTGAGGAACACAGACCGTCCCTACAGGCTAAATGATGAAGGGGAACAAATCATCTCTGATTTACCAATAATTAAGTTATTAATTTTAGCTAACAATATGTCAAAGTAAAGCTCCAGTCAGAAGATAACGTGTTAGCATTGGCATATAATTAATGCTTTAATGGTGCATTTAACGTGTTCAAGATTGAATGATCTTGACGTTTTTCTTTGAATTTTTCTCTAATCCACAAATTTCAAATGCTAGCTTGAATATTAACGCTCAGTAATATTTTAATTTATTTATGGATTACAGGAAATATAAAGCAAAAATGATAGAATCAAGGGAATAAATAAAACAATATGGGCAGCACCAAACGGGGATCGGTTAGACTGATAAAATAATCAGTATCAACTTTTAAAAGAAAAACTGTTTTGGTGAAATCTAAGATAAACTAGGGCTGTAACTATAAAAACTCTAAAACATTTGGAATAAAGAAAAAAAGCTTTGCTATCTTTCTATGAATTCCAAATGGTAAAAATGTAAAACAATATATGTAAATACACATTTATATTATTTTTACATATATTTTCAGCCCTAATGTCAGCAGTACGGTTTGCAGGCAAACCTGATGTCTTCTAGTCACACATTTTGTAGTTTTATTAAAAGATGAGGCTATCTACACAACAATGTTCCAACTAGCAATCTGCTTTTGCTCAAAACATCCATAAATCTACTCAGTTTTGTATTCGTACTCTACACCTTCTGCTGACATTTGGCACAGAGTGTGAACAAAATATCTTCAACCTTACCATGCTTTATAACCTTTCATAGGACAAATAATGTTAATTCGATTTTTTTATTTATAGACTATTTCTATACTATTATTACTACCAAAAATGTCCCAGAAAATGCAAAATGCAGTTTGGTTGCATACAAAAGTTTTTTTTGTTAGTTTATAATTTATTTTGTGTTTTAGGCATTGTTTTTTCTTAGTTTGATAGTAAATAAAGCCCTTAGTGTTTGTCAGCGGTATTCCTGGCAGTATTTCTGAGGTTTTATAAACTTTACAACAATACTGGAATTATACAGTATCGACTAGTGATGCACGATATAATCGGCCCCCTATCGGTATCGGCCTTAAAACTGAATATCGGACATCGGCCACCCCACCGATATTCAACCCGATATTTGATCAGCTTCTGAGTTTCTAAAGGCTTAAAAAAAAAATGACTACTCCTTCTTCTTCCTCAAAAACTTCTTTTTTACAGACTTAAAAACTTCTAAAGACAAGGGAAAAAATATTGATACATTAAAATATCCCAATATCTTCATATGCTGATATATTGCCATTTAAAAACACCATATCAATCTCTTTTACTAATGAAATATTGCTATATGTCATCGTTATGCTACGAAATCCCCCGAAAATTCACAAAATGTTGCCATATTTTTATATGTTGATATATTGACGCGGTATCGATCTATTTTACTAACAAAATCTCACAAGAATTTGCAAAATATCACGAGAGTTTGTAACAGAACGATGAAATTTCACGAGATTTTGAAAGTAAAATAGATCGATACCGCGTTTTTAAAAATCAATTTGATATCAGCATATGAAAATATATTTGAGTATATTATTTTTCAAAGTGTCAGAAATGGATAACAAAACTGCTATTTTCAATGACTACTTATTTTTGTCCAGCTTTAACATCGGTATCGATATCGGTTATCAGCTACATGAGTTTTAAAATATCGGCATATCGGATATCGGCCAAAATCTCAATATCGTGCGTCCCTAGTATCGACAGAAACTAAAAGGATATTGAGATATAATGTTCTTTACATATTTATGCTTTGGCCCTAGTTGAGAACTTGAAAAAAGGGGAAAAAAGTTATGCAGACTGCTCAATGTTAGCGAGATTTTGCGCAGCCCTAGATATCATTTTAAGATAACATAAATGTACAAGTCAGATTGAAAGTTTTACAGAAGGTAGGTTGGATTATTAAAAAAAAAAAAAAAAATGGTTCTAAAATAATTTGACAACCATGTCTTACTTTTGATTTCTCACATTCAGATAACTTTATTATTCCTGATGGGCTTTAGTGCAAACATTCAGCTGTAATATGCCTCCACTAAGCAAAATAATTAGTAAATTAAATAATAAACCTCCCAATTGTTAAAGGTAGCCTCAGCTTAACAGCTGCATAGTTCAAAGCTTGAAGCAGTGAGAAAATAATCCCAAACAAATCTCAAAACTGGTCTTGGAACAAATGAGGCAGGCCAACAATAAACCTTTGGAAATTCTATCCTGGGTTCTTCCAGTAAAACCAGCTAGTGTTACCAATTCTGCCAGGAAAGGAGGTCATTTATTCAACCAAGTTCAAACAAAAGGTCAATGTGCAAATTACAATGACTGTATGTAAATGTCTGACTGTAGCTGGTTGGGTGGGATTAGGAATGATCACGAACATGAATGAACTTAAAGCAGGAAAAAAAGGTTGAAGGAGTCTCACCAGCTCGCCCTCACGGCCTCGATGTCGCTCACCAAGTTCTGGGCCAGACAAATCCCAAAAATCTGTGGACGAAAGCAAACCGTTCACGTTTGATGAAAGGAGAAGTATGTTCCTAAGAAGGCAAGGAAAGAAGCCAACCTGCAACAAAGCCACGCCGATGAAGATCCCCGCCACCAAGGTGAGGTTGTCCTGGAGCCACTTCTCGAACTGGGGGACGCAGCCTTTAACGTTGATGTAGTCCTTCTGCTCCGAGTCCTGTGAACACGTGCGAGTATCTTCAGTGTTTTCATCTCTCATCGGTAACCACTAAATGATCTGCAGACATGAACTGTTCTACTGGAGACCAGGAATCCAGCATAACCGTCTAACTTACTGGTTTGGCTCTGATGTCGTATCCACACTGAGTGTTGATCACATCCTCCTACAGACAAAAAATGTAAATGTAAAAACAAAACAATGGAACTAGAGTCAGTTTCGGCGCATGAGTTATTGCACCGGTGCATAGTCAGAAACGTTACCGCTGGGTCCTTGGTGCAGCAGGAGAAAGGAACGCCACACTTCTCCCGACTGGGGTTCCCATCAGTACAGTTAAAGTAGATGTTCAGGTTCCAGTCGTCGGCTCCAAACGCACCGCAGCACTCCCACTACGGTCAGGCAGGGAAGACAAGTTAAAAACTCCTGACATATCGGGTCAAAAATCCTGAAACAACATTTACTGTGTGGCTCCACGTCTCGGTCCAAGTCAGACAAATACGATCAGATGCTGTGTTTACACCCCATCACACTGTTGCTTAGAAAATCAACATCTGAATGGTGAAAGGTGCCATGACACCATGCCTCTCAGGCTACACTATGCAAACCCTTTGTCTGCGCCCGTGAAAGTCTCCTCTACAACTGTGAGAGCTGGGTCCCTGAAGGGGCGCAAACCAAGGGGCTACTTTCTGATATTTTCTGGTAATAAAAAAAAAAAAAAATCGAACATCGTGGCTTAATAACTCCCCGTTACAAAAGGGGTAGACCTGTTTTCGGTACAATTCGCATGTTTTCTAAGCATAGCAAGGCTTTTTGTTGGTCGCATTCATCTGACCCGGACGCCATTAATACCCAACAAAGGTCACAATTCTGGGTCTTGCTATGAAGAAGCGGCAAGAAAAACAACAATCATGGTGGACGATGATGCTGAGAGCAGTATTTATGTTTAACCATCTTGAAAAGATTGAGTTTTTATGTTTGGGAAAGATTGCTAGATGTGCTCCAGCACTAGGAGTGTAAATCACATCCATCATGGCGATTCGATTCAGTATCGATTTCCTGACCCAACGATTTGATTATTTTCGATACTCAAGAATACACCACGATACAATTCGATTAATTCGCTCACTTTTTTCTTTTTTACACCTTACAGGCTAGACAAGTTTCAAATAAATTAATGAAAGCTGTAAAATCGTTATGTATTTTTTTAAGAAAGTTTTTAAGCAAATAACAGAACTAGAAAAGTTGCATCAAAAAATCAGTGCAATGAGTTCAATGCAATCCCTCGGCTCCAGACGTCCTGCCCCCTCCACAGACGCTCCGCTGCTCCTCTCCCAAATTGTAGCTGACCGCAGACAGCGCTACAGACAGGAGGCCGGCTTGTTTTGTTTTTATGACCGAAATTGCGGAAAACAACTCGTGAAGTTTGACGCGCTAGAAGAGCGAGGTGCGCGAGAACGCTGGGACCCTTTTTCCACCTGGATCTCCGCTCTTTTTGGCCCTCATGTCCCTCCGTCGTCGGACTAAACTCACCCCCACTTCCTCGCCGCCTCGGCCCTATCTAGACCCACAGTGTGTAGCACAGACCACGCTTCAATACTGAGCATAATTTAAAAATGTCTGCATCAAGCTCACTGCAACACACTGCTGTAAGAGTATAACCAGGAAGCGAGGTAGGAGGGCAAAACAGGTTTAGCGCCACCGCAGCACGGGAGGGAGAATTACGCCCAGGAGTAAATGGATAAAAATAGACCGGAGAAAAAAAAACATGAATCGATTCTCTTGTGGACGTATCGATGCATCGGATCGTCGGCTGTTGGATCGATGCATCGATACAAAACCATTATTATTTACACCCCTATCCAGCACTACCATCTAAACATAGAGCACGCTGGCCTGTGACGTCATTTCGTCCTCTACTGCGCATGCGGGACACTTGTATGTGATCTCCTGTGTGAAATAGATTCATACAATGCAAGTGGCATATATTTGGAAATTTGAACGGCAGTATTTAACAAAAAAATCTGAATTGAGCCTCGAGGCCTGCAGTGAGAACGTAGCCATGGAGATGGCTGGAAAATCCAGATTATCAAAGGTTATGTGTGGAGAAAACTAAAACAGGACTCACATATTCCTGAGTGAAATCGATGAGGTTCTGTAGGTCGATGTCGTCCCTATAAGCCCGGATGTTGTTGTTGATGAACAGGTTAAGTTGGTCCTTAATCCAGTCCTTAAAAACAAAGGCCAGGACCCCTGTCGTCAACTCCAGGAAAAAGATGATTCCCAGGAACACTGAGAACTAGAACAAGCAGAACCCACGAATCAGAAACAGACACCAGCCACTTTTCCTGGTCTGATCTTCCATCTCGCAGAACGGAACATACAAACTTAAGCAAAAACGTGTTTTCCCGAAGAGCTCCGATGCAGCCGGCGAAGCCCAGGATGAACATGACCCCTCCCACCACCATGAAGAGCCACACGGGGTCCAGCCCCCCCAGGTCGGTGATGGATGAGATGTTGGACAGAACCCCCTGGGGAGGAGAGAACACTGTGATTCATGCAGCTGTGCCTCCTTCAGCGAATGTTTGGCGAAAATTCAAAGTGACAGAAAACCGCCTCGGATGACGGTATCATCTGGGAGGGAAACTGGTTCCAGTCAAACCAGAAACCAACCTCTAAAACTCAAAAAACCAACATCACAGATGATAACTGTTAGCTTAGCATTTTTTACACTGCTCATATCAAACAAGACACATTAGACTGACTTCCTTTCCAGTTTAATTTCCTAAATAAGAGGCTCACCTTCTCACTCCATGCCCACAGTCCGATCCCCACCAAGGCCATGCCCAGCAGCTGCAAGACACCAGCCACCTCTGATTAATGGAGAACGCACAGATGCAGAATGACAGGAAAAGTAAGATTACCGCCTCAGCTTCTACTAAGCTGCATCTGCTTCACAGCTATTATTTTTAAAGGAAAAGTACGCTCATATTCAGAATTAAATTATTACAACCTGTTCAATAAATGAGTGGTTTTAATTCAGCGCGCGTGTGTGTATTTTCCAGCCATGTAGGGAGGGCGTGGGTGAATGATTCCATGTATGATTGAAGACTAAATTTGACTTATGAAAATCCAATACCAAAAACATCCAGAAGATGGCAGAAGTGAATCTATTACCCCATTTACGCTACCCTTGAAAAACCGTGCCGAGACCGGTCCAAGCTCAGTAACTGAGGTAACTTATCGTGTGTAAATGGAAAGCAAACTGAACTGAACCGAGCTAGACACAACCGGACCGAGCTAACTGCAGACCAGTTCCAGAGGTGGGCTCGGCTCGGTTTTTCCCTGGCTCGGTTCTCTGATAAGAAGAGCGCATGAGCAGAACGCGTCATCTCCGTCTGGCTGCACATCCCGATTCACACTCCATTCCAGTAGGTGGCGGTAATGCCCCCCCGGAAACAGAAGAAGAAGAACAACTTCTTCAACTATAAACAACAATCGAGATCTTCTCCACGCAACATTTTAAATAATAGCACCGAAGTACAGCAATAATTATCAAGCATAACTTCCTGAATGTGACGGCGCCGCCATTTTGATTTGCTTGATTCCCTCCTTCTTAGTCTTCTTCTTCTTATGTTTTATGGCGGTTGGCAAACAACTTTTGGTGCATTAGCGCCACCAACTGCTTGATTTCCTCCTTCAATACTGGCAGTAATACCGCAGATCGTCACTAGGAGGCGAGGAGTCGAGGAACCGAGATAGCGTGATGTGTAAACGGTCGTCAGAACCGAGCTCGGCCTGGTTAACTGATCCAAGCTCGGACCGGTCTCGGCATGGATCGGTTTTTCAAGGGTAGTGTAAATGGGGTATATATCGGAGAGGAAAGCACAAAAACTCTTATTTTAAACCCGAATAGATGGTCAGTTATTGACGCTGGTCCATCAGCTGCTTCCGTAGCTCCAAACGCACGAACAGCACCCGCCCCCTTCTTCTTCTGATTGGCTAATACTGTTAGTATCAGAGCGCTCCTTTGCTACCATTGACTGACAAATGCAAGAGGGATTTCGATTGTCTTTTTAAAATTTGTTATCAGTAATTTCGAGTTTTTTTGTTGTTGTTTTTTAACACACTGGCAATCGCTACGAGTTGGACACTTGCGTTGTATGACTGCAGTTCACACATGAGATCACATACAAGTCGCATATATTTAGAAATGTGAACGGCAACGCAAAAAAAATCGGATTTCACAAAAAATCGGAATTGAGCATCAAGGCCTGCGGAACGTAGCCTTGGATAATAGCACGTTGTGACAAACACCGGATACAGCACTGGGACTTGATCAACAGCCGATACCGCACCGTGACGTCACAAACCAGTAGGTGGCAGTAGTGTTCTTTGACAAACATGGATGCCTCCAGTAAAGCACATTCACATGAAAATTACTCTGAATTAAAAACACTGATCATTTATTGAACAGGATGGAATAATTTTATATTTAAAGAACTTTCAGAAGTTTGAATTCTGAATATGAGCGGAATTCTCCTTTAATTTCTAAGAAGTTAATTAATTAATTGAAAAAATAATCAACAGATTAATCAATTTGCAAAATAATGGTTAGTTAGAGTTAGTTAGTTATTTAAAGCTCATCTTAGGCGGCCGGTACAACATGTTCTTTATAGTTTTATAACAATTTAAGCCTCTAATGAGAGAAAAAAACAGTAGATGGGAGGGTGGGGTGCTGTCCACGGAGGCGTGGGGTAGAGCAGGTTGAGCTGTGTCAGCGCTCAGCTCTCATTATCACTGAAAGCCGATTAGCTGCTGCGTGTTTGCAGGAACAGCTGCTTCTGTCCGGACATCAACTAACAGGGCCCCAATCTGAGCGAAACACCTGCAGCTACCCCCCCCCCAATCTAACGGAGACAATACCCCCCCCCAATACAGCGGTGACAATAAGGGGGTTTCTTACCCAGAACAGGATGTTGAAGCCAAAAATAAAGTATTTGATGCAGCAGCTGACTTCGTGGCCTTTGAAATGATTCCCCGACATGTTTGAGCATCATCCGCCGGAGACTGGAGAGGAGAACCACGGCCTGCTTTACAGGCTTTGTGTCGGACCGGAGGGAACAGGTTCAGCGCTCCGGGGAAGCATCTCCTTTGTCCGCTTCCACGGTCCGCTCAGAGCCGCCGAGGAGACATGGCGGAGCAGCGGGGACGACCCGGTTCTCTGACACAGGACGGAAGAAGCACCTATCGGCCAGAGTTCAGCGCCGATATCGCTAAATCCTGAGCGTCTGTCCGCTATTCGGGCTAAATTACACAGATAGGAGGCGGTGA
Organism: Cyprinodon diabolis; assembly: GCA_030533445.1. Lineage (NCBI taxonomy): Eukaryota > Metazoa > Chordata > Actinopteri > Cyprinodontiformes > Cyprinodontidae > Cyprinodon > Cyprinodon diabolis. The sequence continues at coordinate 1,873,317 of CM060075.1, read as the reverse complement.
CGTTGCTGGGAAGGTCGTGTGTGATTGGAGGGCGAAGTGGTTAAAGAGCGTGGCAGCGGGCCAATCACATCATAGATAAGGTGAAGGACTTCCGGTTTGGATTACGATAACAAAAGCGGATATTTCAATCAGAAAATGAAATTCAACCACATTAATATGTTGGCAGTCATCTTCTGGAAGAATTGGATACAATGATTTATTATTATTGTTATTATTTATGACCAAACACTGCTGCATTATTGAGGGAAAAGACCATTTCTATTAGTACAGTATTCAGGTATTGCAGTTACAGACTGTGTCCACCAGAGAGCAGTCACGACAAATATTACTTGTATGTGGTTATGAAAAATAAAATCGACCAAAAAAGTAGAAAGTTGTTCAATAAATTACTGAAGGAAGAGTAAAAAGTACTTGATAACAATTAATGAGTAACTTTTTTTTATCATAATATCTGATTTAATTATTAAAAGTCTGTAATCAGACATAGTCATGTGATAATTCTGTTTATTTAATGTATCTAATAAAAATAAAGAAAACACAAAAAATAACATGATAGAACAAAAATAAAAATCTCAGACATTTTCTTATAAGTCCAATTTTTTAGCATAAATACACGAAACTATTCCTTACAGTAGGTAATGTATACTTGATAGGAAAGGATAAAGAATATTTACAATATCAAAGGGGGAGCGGTGGCAAACCCCATTGCTACTCACACACTGCTCCCCAGGTGCCGCACAATGGCCGCCCACTGCTTCCCAACGAGATGGGTGTAATACAGAGAGTTAATGTAATTTTAAGTTAATTAAAAACACCATCATCCCACAGCATCTGATGAGCAAACTGGAACAACTTCGATGCACCCTTTGTCTAACTGTGTGGTGTGGAGGCTGCAGCACCTCAGACTGGAAGAAGGTGAGAAGAGTGGTGAGAACAGCAGAGAGGATCATGGGGTTTCCTCTTCCCTCCACTAAAGCGCTGCGTGTCCCGAGCCCGTGACATCATCAATTACCACCCCCCCCAAAGCAGCATTCAATGCAGGACCAGCAGGTTCTGCAACAGTTTCTTTCCCACCACCATTAGACTGCTGAATTTTCTGTAAAATTGGTTATTTTATTTAAAAGAAAGGGAAAAAAAATAATGTTAAGACTGTAAATATACGGTCATATGTTTATATTACTATTTTTTCTAATGTATTTATTACTATTTTCAAGGCTGCACTTAAAAAAAATTTATTGTCTAGAACTATTTAAATTAAATTTCTTTTTTTTATAGAAATGACAAAATAAATCTGTCTAAGTCTAATTTCTCCAATGTTAGATTAGTAAAGTTTCATTATTATTTACCATTTACGGCATTTTTTAACTGATCTCCAAATAGCTAAAATCACTCACGGTGGGTAGAGTAGCGAGAAATTTAACTCAAATCAGAGTCACGATACTTTAACAAGAGCAGTACTTCAGTAAAATGAAAAAGTTGAACCCTTAATCTTTATATTTTAAAAAGTTACTCAAGTAACCAAAGTAAAATAAATGCACCAGTACTTTCCACCTCTGGGTCTATCGGTGTTGAACACAACAAACCAAAAAACAAGGGTTGTGTAATGATTCTTTAGGTATTTCATGGTCTATATTCATAGTTAACCTAAACTGTATAGTGAAGGATTTTTGCAATTTTTTGAAAATAACTGCTCTCCAAAAAAAAAAAAAAAAAAATGCATATGCACAACCCTGTACCCTGTAAATAAATCCCACAATGCTTTACGAGAAGATCTCTTTGCGCAAAGTATTCTCGGATATATCTGCCTCTTCTGAAACCTTTCTTTTCTTCTTATACACTTCATAGACACTTTTTCTCTTACGACCCAAGGAGCCGCGATGAGAAAGGTGAGCTTCGCCTGAAAGTGCGCAGGAAAAGATAGCTAACGGGACGAGCATGTACGACGGCCTTATGTAAACATATCACCAGAACGATTGACAGTTAGGAGGACCAGTTATTGAAATGATCCACCTGGAAATAAAAGATCATCCTCTATACCTTTAAAGTAACTTCTTTCGTGTTTATTGCAAAAGAACTGAAACTCGTTCAGATTTATGTGAAACAGTCATATTTCACTAAACTGATTTCAAAGAAAGAACAGTATCTCTTGCTACTAACAACAGGGTTTGTTTTTTCCTAATCGATTCAACAGAAAACAAAGTAGTGTTTTGTTCTTGACATGGGGGGGGGGATCAACAGACAAAGACACCTTTCTCATGTGTCATTTTTTATTTTTTATATAAACTTGAGTTATTTTATGCGTTTTATTTTTTTTGCTTTCAAAGCACTTAGAGATCGGCTACTTATGCAAGGTGTTCTATCAGTATTATTTATTATCTTATTTTTCAAATGAATTTTATCATTACCTCCTATTAGATGGCTTATAACCTCATCTTTCTTTTCTTTTTTTCACTCACAAAGTAAACTATTCATGTAAATACTAGGGAAAAAACTGCATGCGCAACTTACCTATTGAAGCCTTTTTTGTAATCTTTGTCATCAGTGAGTGAGAGAGAGGGAGGGAGGGAGGGACTGACATCCCCAATGTAAAGACAAACAGCTTTTCTTTTATATATATATAACTTTAATTAAACAAAACATCTGATGCAACTTTCTGTAAAGCTGAGAATAATTTCAAAGTTTATAAAACCACATCCTACAAATCCTTTTTGTAATCTTTGAAGATGCTGCCATTCCACATCGCTAAGTAATTAATGAAGGAAGGGAGGGACGGAGGAGGGCGGGCGGCCCTTAAGACAAACAGCTTTTTTATTTGACTTTAATTAAACAAAGTAAAGATGAGAATTATTTATTTGTTTTCTAGATCACTCTGACACAGAAGTACGGTTCAGTCTTTGCTCCTTTCAGATTAACCTTTACCTTCAGAAACTGCATTTTTCATCTCTCTGCATCCAAACACTGAAACCTCCTTGCAGGGACGGATTTAGGAAATGTGGGGCCCTAGACAAAGACAGGCAGGGGGCCCTCTGAATTAAGAAGACAACACATATAAGAGACCCATTCTAGAGATAGAGAAATGTTAATAGAATAGACATCCATTATCTGTTCTAGGTTGTGTCCCTCTCTTCTTGTCCCTTTTCTTCTTGTTTTCCTCTCTATGTTTTGTACTCAGCTGACTTTTCATGCTGTCTCTAAAGGAATGAAAGATTTTTTCCAAGCACTAAGCTCACTTAGCTGATTGCTCCTTCCTGTGTTTCCAAAAAGGCCAAAGTAAATAACCCAGTCCTTCTTTTCACTGTAGACAAGCCATGATCTGCTTATCTGTTCTCCATTTTTCATTTGGATGAAATAATAGCTGCATGAATCATGACAGCAGACAAGATAGAGGAGAGCAGGAGGCGGGGTTACCAATCTACTTGCTCTGGAGAGCAGAGTTCGCTGCTTTTAGATGTTGTCTCCAAAGTCTCCAGTAGCAGAAAAAAGTCTCTAGATTTGGCGCTAGGAGCTTTTTAGAAATCAAAGTGCTAGAGGGGTCTGAAAAGTGGCTAAATATAGCGACTAAAGCGCTAAGTTGGCAACACTGCTCTTTGCATCGTTTGTTTTCAAATGGTTTGCTGCTGTCTGTTTGGACCTTTCTGAACATGTGCAGCAAATGGACTGATCCAATATGGTGGAAACTGAAGGGGGGGGGGGGTATGGGGGGGGGGGGGCTGAGACACACTTTAGACAGATTTATTTTGTCATTTTATACATTAGTGAATAAAAAAATAAGATTGCGTTTTGAAGAAAAAATTTTCATCAAAAACATAATTAATGTGTACAAATAAGTAATAGCTGTATTAAGCCTGCATGTAAAAGGAGTTTTATGGGCCCCCAGGAACTTCTATCCTACTTCGTCCTTCGTCCTATGCAACTTCGTCCTATGCAACTGCCTAGTATTGCCAAATGGTAAATCTGCCCCTGCCTCCATGAGAACCTTTCAACTGAAGCATCCCTGTCTATGTGTCACTAGAAGCAAATCATCCTGAACAGAAACACAGTTCATCTGTTACTGGAGCAAAGAAACTGGAGCTTTTTTAAAGGAACTTGTCTTTGGAAACATTAATGAGCTTTGAATTGGAGGTTCCGGCTCTCCTTCCAACAGATCAGGGTGATGGAGCTAAAACTGAAGTGGATTTGCTTCGTAAAGAACCAGTAAGGGTTCCTGCAGAGAGCCTCTGTTCAGACTGTAAAGACTCTGAGTCAGTGCGTCATGGAGGACCAGACTCCCACTCTCATCTTTATATCTCAGCTGGAAACCCGCCAGCTCCAAAGGCTGTGCGGCTAAAACAGCCGAGACGTCAAACACGTCATACTCAGACGAGGGCCGCCGGTGCAGCATCAGCTGCCTCTCTTCCAGAGCAGGAATCTCCTTCAGGTGATCCACTGAGGCGATGATGCTGTGCAGGGTCACGGTCACGCTGAGCGGGCGGGAATGGAGGGTCTTCCTGTACAGAACCAGCTCTGCGGCCAGCATGGAAGGTTTCAGGCTGCTGATGTTGAACCAGATCCATCCTGGAGGAGCATGAAGTGGACCTGGGTGATCCCAACGGTAAAACACTGGATTATATGCTTTCTTCTAACTCTGTCTAGTTCTTACAGCTACACATGCACTGCAAATCTATCTAGAAATAAGTCAACATTTCTTAAATTAAGTCTATTCACCCTTAATTGGAGGGCATAAATAAGATGATTGGCAAATGGAATGAGTGTTTTTACTCTTAAAATGTGATAACTACATAATATTCACTTAAAATTAGACAATGCAAAATAAGAAAATGCAATAGTTTTCTTCTTTTAAGTTTATATCGTCTTGTTCCATCGGCAAAGAGTCTCTCTCCCCTCCTCAATTTAAGAAGAAATTCACTTATTCCAAGAAAAAAGAACTTATTCTGATTTTGAAAGTGGTGCTGAAAAGAACTTTCTTATGGAGTGAATTTTGTTTCATCATTATTGCAAGTAAAGAAAAAGTCAAACGGAAATTTCAAGAAGTGTTTTCAAGAAATGGAACTTTGAAAAAAAATTCTTAATTTTGAGAGGAGCTTTGCTGTTTTCTTAACCTTTATTTTTACAAAAGAATTCTTTTTCAGTGTTAAGTATTTTATTCTTTTCAAATCGTACTTTCCAGATCATTTTCTCTTCACAATCCAATACAAACGCTCTTCCTTGACCAATCAAAATGTTGCTAATGTTTATGCTGACCAATAGAAATGCGCCTTTGCTCACTGTAGAGGAAGGATCAATCCAAATACCTTAAATTTTTGCTGAGTTCCAATTCAGAGTCTGCATCCTCCAAAGACCCGGTCTACCTGGACCGGGTCCTTTGAAAATAAGCACTTCAGCTATGGATTCAAACAGGTCCAGCCTTCTCTGATGTCACCGGCCTTCACTCAGCGTCAATCTGTCACCTAGCAACCGTGACAGTTGACACACAAAGCAGGTTAAAAAATCGATACCGGACTTCTCACTGCTGTTCTGGGGGCAAATAACATTTTCCAGGAGCTTCAGCAGCAGTGCCGTCGTCACAAATATCAGATTTATAGCCCCCACACTGCAGAGATATTGGAGCTTGAATATCAGCCAAACCCATTTATACAGGAACAGATCAAACCTTTCAATAAATCAAACATAATAATTTTATGATTTTATTCTTATGATGTTATGAATTAATTCTCGTTGCAACTTTATTCTCGTCATATTAAAATTTTATTCTTGTAACGTTATGACTTTATTCCCGTGATATTACGACTTTGGTCTCGTAATTTTATGACTTTATTCTCGTAATATTATAACTTTATTCTAATATTATTATGACTTTATTCTCGTTGCGACTTTATTCTCGTACTTTTATGACTTTATTCTTGTAATTTTATGATTTTATTCTTGTAATGTTATGACTTTATTCCCGTGATATTACGACTTTAGTCTCGTAATTTTATGACTTTATTCTCGTAATATTACAACTTTATTCTTGTAATTTTATGACTTTATTCTCATAAAATTACAACTTTATTCTAATATTATTATGACTTTATTCTCGTTGCGACTTTATTCTTATAATGTTATGAATTTATTCTCGTTGCGACTTTATTCTCGTAATTTTATGACTTTATTCTCATAATATTACAACTTTATTCTAATATTATTATGACTTTATTCTCGTTGCGACTTTATTCTTATAATGTTATGAATTTATTCTCGTTGCGACTTTATTCTCGTACTTTTATGACTTTATTCTTGTAATTTTATGATTTTATTCTTGTAATGTTGTGACTTTATTCCAGTGATATTACGACTTTAGTCTCGTAATTTTATGACTTTATTCTCATAAAATTACAACTTTATTCTAATATTATTATGACTTTATTCTCGTTGCGACTTTATTCTTATAATGTTATGAATTTATTCTCGTTGCGACTTTATTCTCGTAATTTTATGACTTTATTCTCGTAATATTACGACTTTATTCTCGTAATTTTATAACTTTATTCTCATAATATTACGACTTTATTTTCGTTGCGACTTTATTCTTGTAATACGACTTTATTCTTATAATTTTATGATTTTATTCTTATAATGTTATGAATTTATTCTCGTTGCGACTTTATTCTCGTAATATTAAAATTTTATTTTTGTAATTTTATGACTTTATTCCCGTGATATTACGACTTTATTCTTGTAATGTTGTGACTTTATTCCAGTGATATTACGACTTTAGTCTCGTAATTTTATGACTTTATTCTCATAAAATTACAACTTTATTCTAATATTATTATGACTTTATTCTCGTTGCGACTTTATTCTTATAATGTTATGAATTTATTCTCGTTGCGACTTTATTCTCGTAATTTTATGACTTTATTCTCGTAATATTACGACTTTATTCTCGTAATTTTATAACTTTATTCTCATAATATTACGACTTTATTTTCGTTGCGACTTTATTCTTGTAATACGACTTTATTCTTATAATTTTATGATTTTATTCTTATAATGTTATGAATTTATTCTCGTTGCGACTTTATTCTCGTAATATTAAAATTTTATTTTTGTAATTTTATGACTTTATTCCCGTGATATTACGACTTTATTCTTGTAATTTTATGATTTTATTCTTATGATGTTATGAATTTATTCTCGTTGCAACTTTATTCTCGTAATATTAAAATTTTATTTTTGTAATGTTATGACTTTATTCCCGTGATATTACGACTTTGGTCTCGTAATTTTATGACTTTATTCTCGTAATATTATAACTTTATTCTAATATTATTATGACTTTATTCTCGTTGCGACTTTATTCTCGTACTTTTATGACTTTATTCTTGTAATTTTATGATTTTATTCTTGTAATGTTATGACTTTATTCCCGTGATATTACGACTTTAGTCTCGTAATTTTATGACTTTATTCTCGTAATATTACAACTTTATTCTTGTAATTTTATGACTTTATTCTCATAAAATTACAACTTTATTCTAATATTATTATGACTTTATTCTCGTTGCGACTTTATTCTTATAATGTTATGAATTTATTCTCGTTGCGACTTTATTCTCGTAATTTTATGACTTTATTCTCATAATATTACAACTTTATTCTAATATTATTATGACTTTATTCTCGTTGCGACTTTATTCTTATAATGTTATGAATTTATTCTCGTTGCGACTTTATTCTCGTACTTTTATGACTTTATTCTTGTAATTTTATGATTTTATTCTTGTAATGTTGTGACTTTATTCCAGTGATATTACGACTTTAGTCTCGTAATTTTATGACTTTATTCTCATAAAATTACAACTTTATTCTAATATTATTATGACTTTATTCTCGTTGCGACTTTATTCTTATAATGTTATGAATTTATTCTCGTTGCGACTTTATTCTCGTAATTTTATGACTTTATTCTCGTAATATTACGACTTTATTCTCGTAATTTTATAACTTTATTCTCATAATATTACGACTTTATTTTCGTTGCGACTTTATTCTTGTAATACGACTTTATTCTTATAATTTTATGATTTTATTCTTATAATGTTATGAATTTATTCTCGTTGCGACTTTATTCTCGTAATATTAAAATTTTATTTTTGTAATTTTATGACTTTATTCCCGTGATATTACGACTTTATTCTTGTAATGTTGTGACTTTATTCCAGTGATATTACGACTTTAGTCTCGTAATTTTATGACTTTATTCTCATAAAATTACAACTTTATTCTAATATTATTATGACTTTATTCTCGTTGCGACTTTATTCTTATAATGTTATGAATTTATTCTCGTTGCGACTTTATTCTCGTAATTTTATGACTTTATTCTCGTAATATTACGACTTTATTCTCGTAATTTTATAACTTTATTCTCATAATATTACGACTTTATTTTCGTTGCGACTTTATTCTTGTAATACGACTTTATTCTTATAATTTTATGATTTTATTCTTATAATGTTATGAATTTATTCTCGTTGCGACTTTATTCTCGTAATATTAAAATTTTATTTTTGTAATTTTATGACTTTATTCCCGTGATATTACGACTTTATTCTTGTAATTTTATGATTTTATTCTTATGATGTTATGAATTTATTCTCGTTGCAACTTTATTCTCGTAATATTAAAATTTTATTTTTGTAATGTTATGACTTTATTCCCGTGATATTACGACTTTAGTCTCGTAATTTTATGACTTTATTCTCATAATATTACGACTTTATTCTAATATTATTATGACTTTATTCTCGTTGCGACTTTATTCTTATAATGTTATGAATTTATTCTCGTTGCCACTTTATTCTCATAATTTTATGACTTTATTCTTGTAATTTTATGATTTTATTCTTATAATTTTATGACTTTATTCTCGTAATTTTATGACTTTATTCTCGTAATATTACGACTTTATTCTCGTAATTTTATAACTTTATTCTCATAATATTACGACTTTATTCTCGTTGCGACTTTATTCTTGTAATATTACGACTTTATTCTTGTAATTTTATGATTTTATTCTTATAATGTTATGAATTTATTCTCGTTGCAACTTTATTCTCGTCATATTAAAATTTTATTCTTGTAACGTTATGACTTTATTCCCGTGATATTACGACTTTGGTCTCGTAATTTTATGACTTTATTCTCGTAATATTATAACTTTATTCTAATATTATTATGACTTTATTCTCGTTGCGACTTTATTCTCGTACTTTTATGACTTTATTCTTGTAATTTTATGATTTTATTCTTGTAATGTTATGACTTTATTCCCGTGATATTACGACTTTAGTCTCGTAATTTTATGACTTTATTCTCGTAATATTACAACTTTATTCTTGTAATTTTATGACTTTATTCTCATAAAATTACAACTTTATTCTAATATTATTATGACTTTATTCTCGTTGCGACTTTATTCTTATAATGTTATGAATTTATTCTCGTTGCGACTTTATTCTCGTAATTTTATGACTTTATTCTCATAATATTACAACTTTATTCTAATATTATTATGACTTTATTCTCGTTGCGACTTTATTCTTATAATGTTATGAATTTATTCTCGTTGCGACTTTATTCTCGTACTTTTATGACTTTATTCTTGTAATTTTATGATTTTATTCTTGTAATGTTGTGACTTTATTCCAGTGATATTACGACTTTAGTCTCGTAATTTTATGACTTTATTCTCGTAATATTACAACTTTATTCTTGTAATTTTATGACTTTATTCTCATAAAATTACAACTTTATTCTAATATTATTATGACTTTATTCTCGTTGCGACTTTATTCTTATAATGTTATGAATTTATTCTCGTTGCGACTTTATTCTCGTAATTTTATGACTTTATTCTCATAAAATTACAACTTTATTCTAATATTATTATGACTTTATTCTCGTTGCGACTTTATTCTTATAATGTTATGAATTTATTCTCGTTGCGACTTTATTCTCGTAATTTTATGACTTTATTCTCATAATATTACAACTTTATTCTAATATTATTATGACTTTATTCTCGTTGCGACTTTATTTTTATAATGTTATGAATTTATTCTCGTTGCGACTTTATTCTCGTACTTTTATGACTTTATTCTTGTAATTTTATGATTTTATTCTTGTAATGTTGTGACTTTATTCCAGTGATATTACGACTTTAGTCTCGTAATTTTATGACTTTATTCTCCTAATATTACAACTTTATTCTTGTAATTTTATGACTTTATTCTCATAAAATTACAACTTTATTCTAATATTATTATGACTTTATTCTCGTTGCGACTTTATTCTTATAATGTTATGAATTTATTCTCGTTGCGACTTTATTCTCGTAATTTTATGACTTTATTCTCGTAATATTACGACTTTATTCTCGTAATTTTATAACTTTATTCTCATAATATTACGACTTTATTTTCGTTGCGACTTTATTCTTGTAATACGACTTTATTCTTATAATTTTATGATTTTATTCTTATAATGTTATGAATTTATTCTCGTTGCGACTTTATTCTCGTAATTTTATGACTTTATTCCCGTGATATTACGACTTTATTCTTGTAATTTTATGATTTTATTCTTATGATGTTATGAATTTATTCTCGTTGCAACTTTATTCTCGTAATATTAAAATTTTATTCTTGTAACGTTATGACTTTATTCCCGTGATATTACGACTTTGGTCTCGTAATTTTATGACTTTATTCTCGTAATATTATAACTTTATTCTAATATTATTATGACTTTATTCTCGTTGCGACTTTATTCTCGTACTTTTATGACTTTATTCTTGTAATTTTATGATTTTATTCTTGTAATGTTATGACTTTATTCCCGTGATATTACGACTTTAGTCTCGTAATTTTATGACTTTATTCTCGTAATATTACAACTTTATTCTTGTAATTTTATGACTTTATTCTCATAAAATTACAACTTTATTCTAATATTATTATGACTTTATTCTCGTTGCGACTTTATTCTTATAATGTTATGAATTTATTCTCGTTGCGACTTTATTCTCGTAATTTTATGACTTTATTCTCATAATATTACAACTTTATTCTAATATTATTATGACTTTATTCTCGTTGCGACTTTATTCTTATAATGTTATGAATTTATTCTCGTTGCGACTTTATTCTCGTACTTTTATGACTTTATTCTTGTAATTTTATGATTTTATTCTTGTAATGTTGTGACTTTATTCCAGTGATATTACGACTTTAGTCTCGTAATTTTATGACTTTATTCTCGTAATATTACAACTTTATTCTTGTAATTTTATGACTTTATTCTCATAAAATTACAACTTTATTCTAATATTATTATGACTTTATTCTCGTTGCGACTTTATTCTTATAATGTTATGAATTTATTCTCGTTGCGACTTTATTCTCGTAATTTTATGACTTTATTCTCATAAAATTACAACTTTATTCTAATATTATTATGACTTTATTCTCGTTGCGACTTTATTCTTATAATGTTATGAATTTATTCTCGTTGCGACTTTATTCTCGTAATTTTATGACTTTATTCTCATAATATTACAACTTTATTCTAATATTATTATGACTTTATTCTCGTTGCGACTTTATTTTTATAATGTTATGAATTTATTCTCGTTGCGACTTTATTCTCGTACTTTTATGACTTTATTCTTGTAATTTTATGATTTTATTCTTGTAATGTTGTGACTTTATTCCAGTGATATTACGACTTTAGTCTCGTAATTTTATGACTTTATTCTCGTAATATTACAACTTTATTCTTGTAATTTTATGACTTTATTCTCATAAAATTACAACTTTATTCTAATATTATTATGACTTTATTCTCGTTGCGACTTTATTCTTATAATGTTATGAATTTATTCTCGTTGCGACTTTATTCTCGTAATTTTATGACTTTATTCTCATAAAATTACAACTTTATTCTAATATTATTATGACTTTATTCTCGTTGCGACTTTATTCTTATAATGTTATGAATTTATTCTCGTTGCGACTTTATTCTCGTAATTTTATGACTTTATTCTCATAATATTACAACTTTATTCTAATATTATTATGACTTTATTCTCGTTGCGACTTTATTTTTATAATGTTATGAATTTATTCTCGTTGCGACTTTATTCTCGTACTTTTATGACTTTATTCTTGTAATTTTATGATTTTATTCTTGTAATGTTGTGACTTTATTCCAGTGATATTACGACTTTAGTCTCGTAATTTTATGACTTTATTCTCGTAATATTACAACTTTATTCTTGTAATTTTATGACTTTATTCTCATAAAATTACAACTTTATTCTAATATTATTATGACTTTATTCTCGTTGCGACTTTATTCTTATAATGTTATGAATTTATTCTCGTTGCGACTTTATTCTCGTAATTTTATGACTTTATTCTCGTAATATTACGACTTTATTCTCGTAATTTTATAACTTTATTCTCATAATATTACGACTTTATTTTCGTTGCGACTTTATTCTTGTAATACGACTTTATTCTTATAATTTTATGATTTTATTCTTATAATGTTATGAATTTATTCTCGTTGCGACTTTATTCTCGTAATTTTATGACTTTATTCCCGTGATATTACGACTTTATTCTTGTAATTTTATGATTTTATTCTTATGATGTTATGAATTTATTCTCGTTGCAACTTTATTCTCGTAATATTAAAATTTTATTTTTGTAATGTTATGACTTTATTCCCGTGATATTACGACTTTAGTCTCGTAATTTTATGACTTTATTCTCATAATATTACGACTTTATTCTAATATTATTATGACTTTATTCTCGTTGCGACTTTATTCTTATAATGTTATGAATTTATTCTCGTTGCCACTTTATTCTCGTAATTTTATGACTTTATTCTTGTAATTTTATGATTTTATTCTTATAATTTTATGACTTTATTCTCGTAATTTTATGACTTTATTCTCGTAATATTACGACTTTATTCTCGTAATTTTATAACTTTATTCTCATAATATTACGACTTTATTCTCGTTGCGACTTTATTCTTGTAATATTACGACTTTATTCTTGTAATTTTATGATTTTATTCTTATAATGTTATGAATTTATTCTCGTTGCAACTTTATTCTCGTAATTTTATGACTTTATTCCCGTGATATTACAACTTTATTCTTGTAATTTTATGATTTTATTCTTATGATGTTATGAATTTATTCTCGTTGCAACTTTATTCTCGTAATATTAAAATTTTATTCTTGTAATGTTATGACTTTATTCCCGTGATATTACGACTTTAGTCTCGTAATTTTATGACTGTATTCTCGTAATATTACAACATTATTCTTGTAATTTTATGACTTTATTCTCATAATATTACGACTTTATTCTAATGTTATTATGACTTTATTCTCGTTGCGACTTTATTCTTATAATGTTATGAATTTATTCTCGTTGCGACTTTATTCTCGTAATTTTATGACTTTATTCCCGTGATATTACGACTTTATTCTCGTAATTTTATGACTTTATTCTCATAATATTACGACTTTATTCTAATATTGTTATGACTTTATTCCTGTTGCGACTTTATGCTTGTAATATTTCAACTTTATTCCGGAAAAAAAATTAAAAAATCTCTAGTAACTCTTCTGTTTTCTCAGATTACATTTTTTTAAACGTCCCCCAGAAGTGAAGAGAATGTGATCTTTAAAATACAATTCGAAAAGAATGTAATTACTAAAAAAAATAAATGTAAAAAAAGAAAAGTGAAAATATGAGAAGTAAAAATAGAAAAAATAAAATGTGACAAAAAAGAAGACAAATACATTTGAAAACAAAAAAATTCTATTAAAAATGATTTGAAAAATGAGTCAGAGAAAACAAATTTACTCTCAAAACATTTTTCTATTAAGATGTTTTCAAAGTTTAATTGATTGCATGTTTTGTTATTTCTATCTACAGAACATGCTCTTTGTTTTCAGGAATAAAGTTACTTTCTTACCTTGAACACTTCGAAAACTCTGCACCATGATTCCATCTGATCTTCCAACGTCTTGAGCTTCCAGTGACTCCAGATGCTGATAGATCCTCTTCATGTACGGATGTGGTTTGGCCAGATGACTCGCCGACACCTTCTTGATGTGAAGCATTTCTAAAATAGCTTTACCGAGCGCTTGGTTCGCCTCTGCGTTTCTGCGTTGCTCCTTCAGGAACAAGCCTTTGACAGGGCACTCCAGCAGGAAGGCCACGGTTACGTAAAAAACGGCCAAATGCACGCTGCCGAACATTCTGAGTTTAAATAGTTTTTTTCAACACTGTCTGGAAGCAACAGAGTGTGAGCTGCTGTGGGACTTGCTAGCCTCCACCCTGCAGACCGGCGTACGGGTCTGAGCTCTAATAGTCGAGCAGGAGCCACAGGGGCTGTCAGGACGCTCTGCATCAGTCCATTCATGAAGCTCAGGAATGTTCTCCCTGTTTGACAAACACTCTGCCTGCAGTGAGCTGAGGCCAAACACATCTGAACCACAACAGTACATGTGCTATCGTTGCCATAGCAACAAGATGCTTCTTGTTTGGGGTGAGGGTGGGTGGATCAGGTCATAATATTTTAAGTTTAAGCTCATTTCATACATTCCAAAAAAGTTAAAAACAATCCACTGGAGTTTGTTTTCAAGTTTGAAGACGTTTCGCTTCCCATCCAGGAAGCTTTTTCATATCAAAATGGCAGAAATAGTGTTGAGTTTGAGGCTTTATTGAGTGGACCAAAGCAAAGCCTGGTTTTAGCTTAGAAGACATGCAAATTGACCCGGATGAACGGGTCCACCCCTTAGGAAAGGAGAGTCGTTTGGGTTCTTTGTTAGCCTGCAATGCCCGATACTGGTCTATGACTCTGAAAGGGGGGTCGTTATAGGGAATTGTTGGCCTGGATGAACAGGTGAGGTCTTCTGGTCCCCTGTATGTGGTTAGGCTTATTTTCACCTGGACAAATAAATCATTCAATATGTCAAACGTTACCCGCCACATATCCAACTCAGTAACCACTTTAAGATTTAAGATGAAATTATTCGCATACTTGTATTATATTAAGCTGCACTTTGAATATTCGCCATTGCTCGGTGCCATTCCTCTGAGCACAGAGCAGCCGGCTTGCTTACCATGAATCAGGGGATACCCTAAGTTAGTTTATACCGGAGCTCTCCTTAAAACGGAGGAAAAGATGGGCAAGGACGTTGCGCTTTGACGTAATTGACAGACAAATCTGGTCTTCGGAGGACGCAGCCGCTGGATTCAAACACAGCAGATGAATGAATGTCTATGGATTAGACATGGTGCTGACTTGGAGGACATTTGGAGAGAAGAATGAAAAGATATGATTTTCTTGAAATCTTTTTTTAACACTAAGCACCTACTCTGCAAACGTTTGAGTGCTGTAAAACAGACTCACCCCCTCACTGCTCCTTTCCCCTTTTGAGGCACAGGGATGGCTGGTCATCAGTTACTGTCTTGCATAGCTTGGTGCAGGAGAAGGGAAGAGGGCAAGAATAAAAGGAAAAGAGAACTGGCTGCAAACACTATTGTAAAAATGCTAGCATTGCCCATTCTACACAAGTAGCATAAAGAGGAGGTTGGACCAACTTTAAGGAACCTGAGGGGACCAAAACTCATGTAATGAACTAAATGTTTTAAGTTTGTATTTGAAGATAAAAACTATAGTTATGCTGCTATAGGCTTTGGCAGCTGGAGGACATAGGGACCCCTTTTCACCATTCTATGTCTACTGTCCCATTCTGCAGTATTTGTTAGTTCAAGCTCTACCGTCATGTTCTCTCTGCTCGATCGCCTTCGAGCCAATAAGTCAATGCAATTAGAGGTTTTCCTTAGATAGAAAACTGAATACATAATCTGGTTGAAATCTCTATGAAGTATGAGATTACATGCGTTGTCAATAGGCCCTATAGAAATAAACTGAATTGAAGATTATTTTGATTTACTTAGAGCACCAAGCACTTTAGATCTGGACTTCATAAACTCAGTCAAATATTATAATACAACTTTTAAACCCGGTGTAACTTTATCTAACTTTTATTTATTCAGGTAAAATTAAGAACCTACTAGTGGTTCCTAGAATTTCTAAAAGTAGAATGGGAGGCAGATCTTTTAGTTATCAGGCTCCTCTCCTGTGGAACCAACTACCAGTTTTAGTCCGTGAGGCAGACACCCTGTCTACTTTTAAGGCTAGGCTTAAAACTTTCCTTTTTGATAAAGCTTATAGTTAGAGTGGCTCAGGTTATCCTTGTCATGTTGGGCTTCACTGACTTAAAGCTACAGTGTGTAATAATTACAGGGATATACGGTCAGAAATGTAATATATTATACATAACTATGTTATTTATCATCATCTACGAGCTCAGCCTCTTAACCTTAATATTTGCGTTGCCTTAGAATTTGTTATTTCTAATTACATAGGAGCGGGTCTCGCAGCCATGGAGGCAGACATCTTTGCGCTACGGCAGCGCAGAGCCAACAAACTAGCGATTGCGAGATTGCCCATTACGCTCGAAAGTAACTACGGCAAGTTGAGAGAGATGAACTGAGACGGTACTGAACACACAGACTAATGAAATACTATCTGTAAAATTATCTATGTAAACAAACCTCATCACTTGAGAAGGTAGGTGATGCGGACGTCGTGGAAGACATTTTGTCCCGTAACGCTCGCCGTACTGTTGGGGGGGAGAAGCGGTGGGGGGGAGATGTTCATGTTGCTGCAGTCTGCAGTCTGACCGCTAGATGTCGCTGAAAATTACACACTGTAGCTTTAACCCACACGCAGAACACACCACGGAGACTGGGGTAAAAATTCAACGGTTTATTGAAGTTGCACAAAACATGTAATCACAGATTCAGGTACAAGCCCGGGACAGACTTCACGGGGGTTCTCTGTAGAGAAGGGAGAGTTTGGTTAGCCAGGGGGTCTGGGGGTAGCTTGACTGAGTTTGATTGTGTTCTATACCTGAAGGTACTCAGACAGACACGATGAGAGGGGGAACCAGTTGGGTCCAGAGCTTGTGGATTCAGCAGAGAGTTTACAGCGGCAGCGCTTGTCTTCAGACTTGAGTATTTTCAGACCTTGAGGGTTTGCCAGAGTTCTCTCCTGAGAACTGAGTTCAGATCCAGTTTGCGACTCTTCGGGTTTGGCTCGTGAGGGCAGGCGGTCAGGTCTAGGAAGCAAAGAAGACATAAACAGATTAGATCTCAGACTTCTCTGTATCACGGAAGATCAGACTAGCAGGCTTGGCTCAGGTTCTGCTAACCATAACTTGGCAACACTATGGCACTGAAGACAGGTCTGGCTGCTGCTTATGTACCTGGTCTCCTGATCAGCTGATGATCCTCAGGTGTGCCTGAAGCTCCTGCTCAGGGGACCCAGGGCACTCTCTGCTGGAGACAGGTGGCAGAAACTCCAGATTCCAATAATCCTGAGCTATCTCTATAGTTATGCTGCTATAGGCTTAGGCTGCTGGAGGACATAGGGACCCCTTTTTCATCATTCTGCTTCATTCTATCTCTATTCTCCCACTCTGCAGAATCTGTTAGTTCAATCTCTAACGTTCTGCTCTCTCTGCTTTTTCTCATAGTAGCTTCATCTGGTCTGTTCCTGCTTGGCTGTGACTCCAGCTTGGAGAGAAATATCAGCTGTGCTGCTGCCATCAACACCTTTGTTTATCGATGCTGGAGATCGGCCTGTTTTCCAGTGTGGTCCTGTTTCTCTGACCATGACTGGCTGGATGTGCTCTCTTCGTCCTCTGACATGGGAGCTGGCTCGGAGCTTGTTGGTCTGGCTGTTTGTCTCCTGGACGGAGCCGACTTTTGCAGTTGCTTTTTGTGTCTCTGCTTCTTTTTCTATATCTGCTTCTGTCTCCTTGAACCCCAGTGGGCCTCAGCAGATGGCCGCTCACACTGAGCCTGGTTCTGCTGGAGGTTTCTTCCCGTTAAAACGGAGTTTTTCCTCTCCACTGTCGCTACAAGCATGCTTAGTGTGAGGTATTGCTGAAGAGTCAATGAGTCGATGCAATCAGCTGGTTTTCCTTAGATAGAAAACTTTGAATCAATCTGACTGGATGATCTGGTGAACTGGAAAGTGACCTTAGATGACATGACGTGAATTGGAGCTATAGAAATAAACTGAATTGAATTGAAATTATTTGCTCTTATGATATTCTGGGATCCTTTGTGACATCTTGAAATTGAGGAAAGGGGTCTAAAATAGAAAGCACTTTTGAAAATATTATTTGAGAGCAAAAATATTAACTCTCCTTATTTGTTGTTGGTCTATCACATAAAACCTGTTCAAATAAAGTGAACCTTGTGTTTTAAACAGCACAGCATGTAGATTACCATTAAAAAGACCCCAAATAACACCATTTCTACCTTTCCAAGCCTTTTATGTAATCTCTACACTGTTTGTTTTCTCTCTGTTCAAGTGTTACCGTACATCAGTGCTGTGCTAAGTCTCTCATCTGTGTCCACTTGTGTTCCCTAATGACAAAGCAACAGATGCTTTAGACCAGACTTTGATCTTCTCAGTCTGTTGCTTGTTTTTGAGTTTTTTCCTTTTCCATGACTGATCCCTCTGCAGTTACGGGACAAAGAAGCTGTCCTCAGTTGGCTCTTCCTGTATCCCCCCCCCCCCCCCCTTAGTCTTCTTGCTCTCTCGGAGGTGGAGTTAGTTGCTGAGAAGTGAGCCGGAATCTGTCAATGAAGCAGTTGTAGTTTTAAGCACACAGCAGGAAGCAGGTAGTGGAGAAGAAGTGATTTTAAAGGATGAGATTCAGGTAAGAACATGCTTTATTTTCCCAGAGAACATTGTTTTAGATGCATTTTTAGTTTTTATAGCAACAATCTATCTGCAACATAGGACTTAATGCTAATCATTCCTTCATCAATAACTCATTTTATGCTTGGGTTTCTGTGACATGCACATTTGTAAGGACTTGTTTCTGATTGGTGGAATCTCACTCAACACTTGATAATGTAAACATTATCTTAAGTCCTTAGTGTTTTACTTGTGCCACAGTTTTGCACTTCGCCCCATCTGGGAGCCACTCAGCTCTGGTTGTTTGTTGCAGTCTGGGAGCATCTGAGAGTCTCTTTGTTGCACACTCTGCTATGTGCTGCTGGATGGCGGCCAAGCATTAGCTTGTGTTTTCAGCAGAATACTTTCCTTCTTCCCACCGGCTGTTTTTTTTTTTTTTTCTTTGAAATGTGCAAAGCTCTTAGGACCCTGTCATTACTGAAATTAAACGATGCGGCGACCAGATGCATACTGAGCTATGGAGCGGAGCTGTTTGTTGCATGACACATCACATTCTCTCAGTAATAACTGTTTAAGGTTACTGTAGACTCAGTAGCATCATATAAACTGATTTAACCATCTGATTTAACAATCTTATATGTGATAAAAATTGCAGTAAACACAACCTAGATGTTTCATCAAAGAATGAAATGATTCTAGATCTCTATGTTTATGTAAAAAGTATTTCCTACCAATAGATTTCACCTTCTTTTTCTTTGTTTTTCATCACATTTGATCTTTTGAAAAATGAAAGACGTTTCTTAAGGAGGCTGCATGTTGAAGCAGCTCTGCTTGCTAACTTCAGATATTCTCATTTGAAATAATTTCAGTTCTGTGGTTGGATCAAAGTTTTTTTTTAACTGATGTTTTTAAAGGAAATGTCGGGTCAGCAAGGAATAATTAATGGATCATTATTTATACCTAAAACTAATACGTTCACTGTGATTTTATTTAATCAGTTTAATCAGGAGAAATAATTTTCTGACTCACGTTTCCAAAGAAGTTGTTGACTCTTTGACTCCAGCCTGTGTGCTGTTGTTCCAGTGTTTGACTGATTCGGTGGAGGGTGGAACAGGGTTTACCCAGAATGTGGTTGTTTGTAGGTGAATGGAGAAGCTGACTGCCACTCAGATTTCCTGGGGTACTTGAACTGGTCGTAGTGGAGATGAATCCCTTGCTCAGTATGAAGCTCAAACGATCTCTTGGGGAAAGTAGATTCAAACCTCCAGTTTAAATCCTTAGCTTAGTTTGGAGCTCAGATGATCCTTCCAGGGAGAGAAGGTCTGAAACATCCAGTTTGCAGCATGACTTCCTGCTGAGAGGCAAAGACAAAAAAAACAAGATTAAGACTCAGGTTGACAAGAACTCAGTTTGACTCAGCAAAACTCAGCTTGGCTAGAGTACCCAAAACTGGCAAACACTCTGGCGTTGAGGTAGTGGCAATCAGCAGCTTAACGAAGTAATCTTCTGCAGGTGTGTGAGGAGGCGAACCAGAACCAGACACCTCCTGGTTGAGGAAGAGAGACAAACACAGAAACACTAACACACAGACAGGAATCCTGACACTGCCATCTTCCAGCAGTGATGTCACGGTGCGGTAAGCCTAGCGCCATTCTCCCCGCTTTACAAGCTAAATCAATGGGAACTACTAGACACATCTGCAATCAACAACAATTATTGAAGATTTCCAGAGGACTTCACCATTGAAATTCACCAGAGCTATAGTGAAACTGACAATGCCCACGTGCATGGCAGCTGGATGCTGGAATACATCGGGTAAAAGTGAAGAAAAAGAGTTATTCCACCTTTCTGATTCCTGATCCTCCACGGACGGGTTGGTCGTTGGATTGCCAACTTGAAGAGGGAGGATTTGCCATCAAACTTCTGGCCAGAGAAAAAACCCGTAATATGTAGCCAACATTTGGAAGAAGAATGTTTTCAAGATGACTTGGATAATAGCGCTTTGTGACAAACACCAGATACAGCACTGGGACTTGATCAACAGCCGATACCGCACCGTGACGTCACTAACCAGTAGGTGGCAGTAGTGTTCTTTGACAAACATGGATGACTCCAGTAAAGCGCATTCACATGAAAATTACTCTGAATTAAAAACACTGATCATTCATTGAACAGTATGTAATGATTTTATACTTAAAGTACTTTACATTCTGCCTCTCTCATGCAAACAATACATGTAGACAACACTGTTAAAATCTGCTTAGCTCTGAAGAAGAGTCCCAGTCATCCAGGTCATAGTCATTCCAAAAAAGTAAAAAAAACAATCCACTGGACTTTGTTTCCAGGTTTGAAGACGTTTTGCTTCCCATCCAAAAAGCTTTTTCACTTCATAGTGGCAGAAATAGCGCTGAGTTTGAGGCTTTAAAGAGTGGACCAAAGCAAAGCTTTGTTTTGGCTTAGAAAACATGCAAATGTAACCGGACGAACAGTCCGTCCCTTACGAATGGGGGAGTCAATAGGGTTCTTTGTTAGCGTGCAATACCCAATACCTGTCTATGGGGTATGCACAGCTCATTTACCAGGTCATAAAATAGAGGTGTGGGTAAAAAAATGTGCTTTGGTGAGGCTCAAAGTCTTGTTGCTTGGCCGGATTTTGCTTCTTTTTAATATATGTATATTTTTGCTCTAAATATGACAAATGTAATGCCTGGAAGAAGCAATGTCTCATCTCTATGTCAGAGCTACTAGGATCTGGTGTTTTTAGCTTGCTTCCCTTGCTGGTGCAGAATGCTTAAGAGTTGATATTGCCGGGTGTGCAGGTGGAAGCAGTGGTTAGCGCGCACGACCCATATAAGGAGGCCTTACCCCTGGCTCACACCGACTCCGGTCTTACCATTGCGGTGCGGTGGGTGCGGCGCCGCAGTGATTCCAAGTCATTAAAAAGACGTAAACCTCTCTCACCGGCTGCTGAGCTGTCCGGCTGCGGTTACCGAGACACTCCGGCGCTGCGGAAAATTCAGCAAGAAAGCTATCCTTGCGGCGTGCCGGAGCCCTCCGCAACAAGCTCTCGCAAATATCCTTATTTGGGCCGTGTTATCGCGTGAAGTTATGTGAACTCAAGTGAACTACTGTTAAATCTCCGGACCTGTTGCCGGAGCCGCAGAGCCGCACCGCACCGTAGTCAAAAGGGCGGTGTGAGAGGGGGTGTGCGGGAGTTGCGGTCTCCATCGGCTCGGTAACCGCACCGGAGCCAGTGTGAGCAAGGGGTTAGTCCTCGACGCGGCCGACCCGGGTTTGAATCTGACCTGTGGTCCTTTGCCGCATGTAGTGTTAATTTTACCAGCCATTTTTAAATTTAGTTTCAGTCTTAGTCCAGTTTCAGCATTGCTTGTTAGTTTTTATCACATTTAGTCGAAATCATCCCATTTTTATTTAGTCTAGTTTTAGTCGACTTTAAGTCGAGCATTTTAGTCTTTAGTTCCAAGGAAACATAATTTTATTTGTTTAGTTTTAGTCAACAAAAACTGTCAACATTTTAGTCTAGTTTTAGTCAGGACATAATTTTAACCTTTTACTTTTTTGTCAGCGGATAATATTTAACATTTCCTAAAATAATTTCACATTTCAACATTTTCTCTCATCTTTTAAAAAGACACAATTTTAAGGAACACATGCAGACATGGAAGATGTTCTGACAATATTTGCATATTTATTTTGAACGTTGTTAAGGTTCAAAGACACAAACACAAATGATTGCATTAAAACAAATAAAATACACCTGACAAAGGAAACAAATGAACAAAATAAAGTGAACTTAACACAAGTGCTGGCTGTTTAAAGCTAGTTCACATAGAATAATAAAATAAATAGATTTGAGATCAATGTTTTAAAAAAAAGAACTCCAACTGATACAACAAAAGTGCTTTCCTGCCAGCTAGTTCACATGGTATATAAAGGTTCAGTATTTAAGGCGAAACAAGGCATAGCTTGCTGGTCCTGAGAGTCAGCTTTGTATTTGCTGTGGGCAATTAAGGAAGCTTGTATAGCTGGCCTGTCATTGTTTCTGGGTGGTTGTTGGTTTTGTTGTATCTTCAATCTGGAACAGAAATGAATACAATGTCAGGATAGATAAACAGCATAACAGGATTCCAAGTGTATAAGTAGCATATAGGTCTGTTTTTTTTCATTAACAAAAACTAAGTCTGTGTAAAAACTACATTTGACAATCCATTTCAAACTCATACAAACAGCCTAACTATCATTTGATGCAGGAATAAATTGCAGACATTTTTATGTGTGCATGCATTTTGGTTGTATTAATATTGATGCCAATTCACATCAAATGTCCTTGTAAAAGTAATGTGCAGATAAAACATAAAATAATAATATATAATTTTCGTCTCGTCTTTGTTCTTGAAATAAAATGTCCATAGATTTTAGTCCAGTCTTTATTTACCGAACTGCATTTTCGTCTCGTCTTTATTAGTCCACGAAAATTATTTCTGATTTACTCCCGGTTATTGTTTATTAGTGAGGATTTTCGTCTCGTCTCGTCTAGTTTTCGTTCGGTGAAAAATGTGCGTTGACGTAAATATTTTCGTTTAGTTTTTGTTAACGAAATTAACACTAGCCGCATGTCTCTCCCCCTCTATCTTACCCCCATTTCCTCTCAGCTTACTGTCAGAAAAAAATAACCTAAAATAGGAATTATTTATTTTGAAGATTTGGATTTCATGTTTTCAAACTGAGGTAATTTTGAAATAAAACCAAACTGTCACTAAAACCTTGTAAATTCCCTTAATTTTCTGCCTCTAAGAGCATTAGTGCTTCTATATCATTAATTCTCTGTTTGTATATCAGTAGTTTTCTTTTGTTGTGCTGTTATGATTTTTTTAGACATTATGATTGGAAATTAGAATATTGAGTTATTCACTGTAATTAAAATTACCTAAAACTAATTTTTGATAATTGCGATTTAGTGCTACCAGCTTTTACTCCATATAATGAAAAAATTTTGATGACTAGTTTACAACTATAAACTTATTTTATCAAGTCGGAGGGAATTTAAACCAGTTGAGGTCCTGGTCTTTGTTTAAACACGACTAAATATAAACAATTTTAATATACAACTGCAATTGGTCATAAGTCATATTGTCAAGCTGAAGATTCAAAATATTTATTAAAGTTATAGGCTTGAAAGAAAGCAGATGATGTATAGAAAATAACCGGAGACACATCCACTTTATCTTTGCTGTAAATACGTTAAAGACAGTAACTCCTGGTTAAAGCACTAAAACCACCAAAGAAGAAAGAACTTCATGGGATTTGCAGAAATGAGGAATCTAGATAGCAGTTGTTCTTGGACAATTAGAACAACAGTTGACATCGGCATCGTAACCAAAACTAAATATTTATATATTTTGGATCTGTCAAAATGTATGAAATCATTATTTCTAAACTACTAGTTCCAATTTTTTCTGAAAAATTTGTACTTTTACTACGCACCACTTTAGATATTACTTCTGTGGATCTATTTCTTTTGAAAAAAATTGTTGTGGTAAAAAAATAATAAAAAATTGTAGCCATCAGCTTTAAAATGTTTAAAAACAACCAGATTTTAAGGCTTTTTTCAATCATGTTCTTTATAATTGAACATAATTTAAATAATTCTTACGAATCTTTGCAATGAATGTTCAAATTTGCCAGAAAGGCTGTTAGATTGCAGGTTTTTATGCGGCTGTTTTAAAGCTTTAAGCTGCTTTTAGGCCGAGCTGACAGATGCTCAACATCCTCCTCACTGACAGGCTAGTAGAACCCCCTCCTCTTTTCAACCCTTTAAGGTGGAAACTGGTCGAAACTTGCCTTTATTTTGGGATGTAAAGCTTCATTGTTCAACTTGACAGGAAGTAAAAGGGCTAAAGCTGCCTTGTCTTGTTGTTGTATTGTTTTAGCAACTGTAACATGAAGCTTTACCCAAACAGGAAAAGGATGAGCGGCTCACTGGGATAGAGGGCTGCAGGCAGCTTAACATTGGGACCTTTCCCAGCAGCCACTGCTCCATCATAGGCCCCCATTGGGACCCTCATCAGTCACTGGGTTGTCCAGATCTTCATTAGGAGATCAAAGAGCTCTTTGCATTTTTCCCCCACATTGAGTAGGTTTGAAAAGGGCAGGAATGAGTGTTTCTGCTGCCACTGTGCTAGTTTTCACTTTATGGAAATCTCTCAGAATGCACTGATGTCCAGTGATAAACTGGCTCTTGGTCTCACCTACATTTCTTTTAAAAGTTGTCTTGTTGTTGCTCACCAGGCCGTGGACAATCTCTTAAAGGAAACGTCCGCTCAGCAAGGAAGAATCAATTGATCATTATTTATACCTGAAACTAATACGTTTGCGGTGATTTAATGAATTTGGAGTTAATCAGATAAAAATAAAAAACAGTATTTTTCGTCACAATCACTGAGTCTGGGAGCGGCCATTTTTGCCCAAATATGGTAGCCCCTCCCTCCTGCCATCTTCCAGCAGTGACGTCACGGTGCGGTAAGCCTAGCGCCATTCTCCCCGCTTTACAAGCTAAATCAATGGGAACTACTAGACACATCTGCAATCAACAACAATTATTGAAGATTTCCAGAGGACTTCTGGAAAGTGAAAAAAAGAGTTATTCCACCTTTCTGATTCCTGATCCTCCACGGACGGGTTGGTCGTTGGATCGCCAACTTGAAGAGGGAGGATTTGCCATCGAACTTCTGGCCAGAGAAAAAACCCGTAATATGTAGCCAACATTTGGAAGAAGAATGTTTTCAAGATGACTTGGATAATAGCGCGTTGTGACAAACACCAGATACAGCACTGGGACTTGATCAACAGCCGATACCGCACCGTGACGTCACAAACCAGTAGGTGGCAGTAGTGTTCTTTGACAAACATGGATGCCTCCAGTAAAGCACATTCACATGAAAATTACTCTGAATTAAAAACACTTAACACTTGAACAGGTTGTAATAAATTCATATTTAAAGTACTTTCAGAAGTTTGAATTCTGAATGTGAGCGGATTTTTCCTTTGATGGAGATAGCTCTGCTGCAATGCATTCTGGGAGCTAAACTTCTCTTCATATTTAGGAAACAGACTGATACGCTTGGAAAACACCAATAAAGATGGGTTCATTTGTATTTTAGAAAGCAACAAATCTGGCTCTAACATAACAAGTGATAGGTTTATTTTATTCATTAATTTCAGTTTAAAGCGATAAAACCCTAAAATAGGCTTTAAATGAGGTATAACCAGTTCTCTTACACATGAAACCTTCTGAAATTGTTGTGTTGTTTTCCAGAGGGGAAAAAAAATAGGTGTAGATTGGTTTTGGTTGTCACAGTCACCATATCTGAGGCAGCGTAGGGGGCATTTTACGTGCCTTAGGGGTCCCTGATGTTACTATTTCTATAATGGAAAAGCAGAAGGTGATTAAAACACGAGAGCTAGTCTGTAAAAGCAGACAGGGCTACAGCTTGATGTTAACATGTTTGAATTCACTCATAATTCTGAGATTAAAGTCAGAATTCTGACTTTTTTCCCATATTAAGCTGAAATAATATTAAAAATTTGTTAACTTTTTTTTACACTTTTTTTTACTTTTTTTTCAGTGGCCCTAATATTGTCCCGCATATTTTACCTAATTATCTTATTTTAAGAGTAAAAAATCTAATTCCATTGGCAAATCATTTTATTTACCTACTTTAATTAAGGTTAAATAAGCCCAATTTAATCTTTTTTACTTTTTTTTTTTTAGTTTTTCACAGTGAGTTTTTTTCAAACAAGATCTTTTCCACTCTCTAAAAACAAGCATTGTTCAAAGAAACAGGCTGCAACATGTTCCTCTGCTCCGAGGCTGATTATAAGGTGCTTTCTGTGGGAGGTCTGGAGAAGGTGTCTGCTAAAGTGTTAAAAGAATGCAGAAGGATAACATCTGAAGCCTGCTGGAGCTCAAAAGCACCAGAACACTTCCTCAGTAGGGAGGTGATATACTGGAACTCCTCTTTTTTTCCACGAAAAGAAGCTGGTATGAGACAGAGAGGAGAACTACATCATTTGAAGTCTTGTTTCACTGATGTTTTAATGTTCCTCCTACTGACTGAGTGAATGTCAGAGGTCAGCAACAAACATCATATTATTACATGGATGACTTCTCAGCCCCGGGGGTAGATAATTTTCAGTATATATGTCCTCAGGTTTAGATGTAAAAGTCTGCTAATTGAGATGTACGTAGAAAATGAAGACGAAGAAAACTGCTACAAATCTGTCCATCTGTCAGGAATCGGGGACAGATGGACCCAGTATTCAGGAGAGACAGTCAGTAGGAAAGTTCAAATGTTTATTAAATAAAACAAAACAAAAGTGGAGCTGTGGCTCGCAGACACTGCAGGCGGGGGGGGGGGGCACCGCCCAATCTCAGACACTCTGGTTTAACAGTCCGGACCACGAGTGTCCACAGTGCTGCAGTCCCAGAGGTTATGCTGGAAGCTGATCCTGGTGAGGGATCCAGAACAGACAGGAACAGACAGGATCCAGATCAGACAGGAACAGAAACAGGAGGCAGGATCCAGACTTCCAGGCATCCACAGGCTCCCAGGAGGGTTCAGAGTCTGACTGGGACCAGAAGCATGACCAGGTGGTCACGCACAGGAGCAGACAGGATCAGGTGAAGACAGGCAGGCACAGTGGAAGAGGGTAGCCGAGACAGGACGTAGGAACCGGAACTTGATGCAGGACTTTAAACTGGTCTCCTTCCTGGAGCCAGGCTTACTTGGATAAAAACTGAACCTCCCCCCATAATGAGCCAAAAACCCAGAGGACTCCGCAGGGGAGGAACAGTGGACGATCAGGAGACGAGACAAACACTAAAACCCTCTTTCAACTGGCAGCTAGGATCCAGGACATGAACCAAATAAAACTGAAAAGACAGACTAACAAAAAGACAAGCAATGATCTGGCACTGAATGCTCAGGCTGAACTGAATATAAACCAGAGGAAACAGGTGAGGGGAATAAATTATAATTGAGGCAGGGAAGGAAGAGGGCAGGTGAGAGGAATTACTAATTAAGGGAGAGCAAACAGGTCAGATCATGACACCATCTGTCTGTTGTTCTCTTTGTTTCTCGCTGTGAGGCCGTAGTGCTACAGTATCCTACCATCGCGCTGTTAACCCCTTCCATTAGAAAAGTTGGAGCATCTTTAAGGGTATTAACCTCTTAACATTCACCTCATTCTGGGACATTCTCGTCTATTTTGCATACCTACATGTGCAATACATTATTTGAAAGCTTTTAGTGTCTGAATATTAGGGCTGGGTAAAAAAGATTTAATCGATTTTGAATCGACCACTTTACATTTTTGCAGAATCGATGTCTTGGGAGTGAGATGGATTATTTTTATAGTGACGCGCGTGACGTTCACGTTCAAATGAGCAGGAAAGATGCACTTAAGATGACTTAAAGCCAGACATCTGCAAATATAGCCAATAGGTTAACTGAAGAAATTAACAAATGGAGTTTAGGTGCTGTTCATGGCAGAACGTACTTTCCTCTTTTACTTAATTGGCAACTCTTTATTCCAACTTTTAGTGTAAATTTTCGACTTTCAAACGCAACAGAAAGACACCACCACAGGCTGACCAGTTAACACCCTGTTGTTGATGCTAACAGCGCTGCAAATATGGTTTATGCATTGGAGATAATGAAAAAACAGATCGAATCGAAATTAATCGATTTAGAACTGTATGAATCAAAATCGAATCGATTCAGGGCTTTGGCGAAAACACCCAGTCCTACTGAATATATAGATGAAAATTGGGTGAGTAGAACACAGCCCAGCTGCATCAGTTCAAACACGAATCAAAGTTTTTTTTATTTTTTATTAGGTCTTTATTGAAAAGCAGTAATAAAGAGATGCTTGAGAAAAGGCAGGTTTTATGGTATCACATTTGTTCTACATCATGTCATCCACAAATGCAGAAAATGTCAGACCTCTAGCTACAACAGTTCCAGAGCTGTGGGGCTTTGAACTTTTGGCATCACCAGCATTTCCAAAAATCTCCAAATGGTTTTGCTTTTGCTTTCCTTTACAATTTGACCCACTGAATAACACTGAAGCATTTCGATGGCCACAAAACATTTATGAAGCAAGTATTTTCCACTTTCTTTCCGAATCAGTGTATATAACAAAATGTAACATTTTTACATAAATACACTTAAGAATCTATAAAAATAGTAAAACTGCTACTTTTCAAGTTAAAATAAACCCCACTGCCTTTTCTGAGCTGTGTTTATTTTTCAGCCTTAGTCATTGTAATAAAACAAACTCAGCATCCAAACTTAAAAAAAAAAAAAAAGGACTGTTGCTATAATTCAGCTTGGAGCTCCATCCATTTGGTGGAAATCCATCGAGTGTCATGATTTAACTACAGATCAGACCCAAATGCAGAGAACCCATTACAGAGAGACCAGGCAAAAAGTTTAACAGGTTTATTGAGAAGCTTGTGGAGATTCCAGTGTTGCTCTGAACACTGCTCAACCGGAACTGAAAGGTGAGGGGAAGACACTGCGGTTAGTTCAGGTTCAGTGGGAAAATTGATTCTCGAACTTGAAGAGGAGTAAAGGTTTGCAGACTCACGTTTCCAGAAAAGTGGTTGACCCTTTGACTCCAGTCGGTGTGGGGTGTTCCAGTGTTTGTCTCATTCGGTGGAGGGCGAACAGGGTTACCCAGAATGCGGTTGTGTGTAGGAGAACGGAGACACTGACTGCCACTCAGATTTCCTGTGGTACTTGAACGGACTGTGGTGCAGATGAATCCCTTGCTCAGTGAGAAACTCAAATGATCCCTTGGAGAAAAGTGGATCCAAACCTCTAGTTTGAATCCCCAGCTCAGTTTGAGGCTCAGTTGATCCTTCCAGGGAGAGAAGGTCCGAAACATCCAGTTTGCAGGATGACTTCCTGCCGAGGGGCAAAGACAAAAATGGTAAGATTAAAACTCAGGTTGACAAAAACTCAGTTTGACTCAGCAAAACTGAGCTTGGCTACAGTACCCAAAACTGGCAAACACTCTGGCGCCGAGGTAGTGGCAGTCGGCAGCTTAAGTACACTCCGTTTAATGAGGTAACCCCTTGCAGGTGTGTGAGGAGGTGAATCAGGACCAGGCGCCGCCTGGTGGAGGAAGGAAGACAAACACACAAACACAGACAGGAGTCCTAACATAGAGCACATCAATGAAAATCAGAATAAAAGAAATATACCACTCCATATACACTTTCCTCTCTACACCATTGAAGGTATAGTGGAGGATTTTCTTTTTCTGGGTGGATCATCTAAATAAGTGGTCCTCCTAACTGTCAATCATTATGGTGATATTTTTACGTAAGGCCGCTCTACGAGCTTGTCCTCAGTTAGCTATCTTTTTCTGCGCATGCGCATTTTTTATGCGCTGAGCTACAGTTTCAGCCAGTCATTGAAGCTCACCTTCCCCACCACGGTTCTTTGAAAAAAGCCAAGGTTCGTAGAGGAGAAAGGCCCCAGAAGAGAGAAACAAGACCAGCGTCTTTTTGGGGGATTCTTCCATGTGATGGCGGGCACCGAAATCACAGGTCAGGCTTCCCGCTGATGCCTCGGTTGCAAAGTTTCTACTTGACAGGTGAAGTTTGGCTATTTGGAGAAACCCATTTCACATTACTGCTAGTAAAAGTATCCATCCATCCATTGTCTTTCACGCTTATCACAAGTGGTGTCTATCTCCAGCTGTCGACGGGTGAGAGGCGGGGTACACTCTGCACAGGTCTCCAGTCCAATCCAGGGCAACACAGAGACAAACAACCATTCATGAACACACGCACACCTAAGGAGGATTTAGAGAAGCCAATTAACCTAACATGTCATGTTTTGGGACTGTGGGGGGAAGCCGGAGTACCCGGAGAGAAGCCACGCATGCTCATAGAGAACATGCAAACTCCATGTAGAAAGGCCGGGTAATCGAACTTTGTATCAATTTGACTGTATGATCTGGTTGAACTGTAAAGTGCCTTGAGATGACATGTGTTGTGAATTTGGCGCTATATAAATAAACTGAAATGAATTGAATTGAACCCGAAATCTTCTTGCTGCAAGAAAGAAAAAGTTACCTACCTGTGTATTGTAACTTTCCAGGGAAGATCAGTTTATTTTACGTTTAAATTTGGATCGTTAATAGCAATACGGTGGCCACAGATCCTTATTTAGCCTGCAAACATGTCCAAATTTCCACAGATACTAGCATGCCATGATTCTTTTTAATGTCCCAGTAGTCTTATTTGCTGGGAAACTTCTTATATATAAATATGGGTGAGATGAGATCCATCCGAGCGACCAGGTTATTGCGTCCCCACACCTCCTCGTGAAGAAATGAGCTCCTGCACCCTTTGGCAAGTGTTTCATAGGCGGTCCCTATTACAGGGTTGTGCATTTGAATTTTTTTTTCTTAAAGTGGAAAGGTCTTTTCAAAAATTTGTGAAAATCCTCCACTATACCTTTAAATCTAACTAAGTTGGGTTAACATGGATTTCAATCATTATTTGTCACTCATCT
Organism: Cyprinodon diabolis; assembly: GCA_030533445.1. NCBI lineage: Eukaryota > Metazoa > Chordata > Actinopteri > Cyprinodontiformes > Cyprinodontidae > Cyprinodon > Cyprinodon diabolis. Next base: position 1,841,845 of record CM060075.1, on the reverse strand, counting down.
CTTTGGTAGAGCAGGATATGTAAGACACTCATTAAAAGAATATCCTCTCCAGTGTGCGTTGCGTTACTGTCTGTGGAGTCACACTAAAGCAACCAATTCTATCCAGTTTATTTCTATAGATCCAATTCACATCATGTCATCTCAAGGCACTTTCCAGTTCAGCAGATCATCCAGTCAGATTAATTCAAAGTTTTCTATCTAATGAAAACCAGTTGATTGCATCGACTCATTGACTCTTCAGCAATCCCTCACACTAACCATGCTTGTAGCAACAGTGGAGAGGAAAAACTCCCTTTTAACAGGAAGAAACCTCCAGCAGAACCAGGCTCAGTGTGAGAGGCCATCTGCTGAGGCCCACTGGGGTTCAAGGAGACATAAAAGGACATAGAAAAAGAAGCATAGATACAAAAGGCAACTGTCAACCAGCTCCACAGGCGGCCCCGTCCAGGAAACACCCAGCCAGGCAGACGAGCTCCGAGCCAGCTCCCATGTCAGAGGATGAAGAGAGCACATCCAGTTAGTCACAGTCAGAGAAACAGGACTACACTGAAAAACAGGTCAATCTCCAACATCTAGAAACAAAGGTGTTGATGGAAGCAGCACAGCTGATATTTCTCTCCAGGATGGAGTCACAGCCAAACAGGAACAGACCAGATGAAGCCATTATGAGAAAAAGCAGAGAGAGCAGAACGTTAGAGATTGAACTAACAGATTCTGCAGAGTGGGAGAATAGAGATAGATCTCTAAGAATCAGCACTATTGGATAAGTTGGTTTTGTCGAGTTTAGTTGCTGTTCATGGCAGAACGTACTTTCCTCTTTTACTTAATTGGCAACTCTTTATTCCAACTTTTAGTGTAAATTTTCGACTTTCAAAGGCAACAGAAAGACACCACCACATTACTTATCTGTGTTCAAAGAGCTAATTCTGATGTCACAGGATGGGACCAGTTACAGATGGGGAGGAAAATCAGTTGGAATGTGATAAAGTCAATTCATCTTTCCTTTGGGGTTAGTTTGTGCGTTGATCTACGTATAATGTAATGGCACCGTTTGTTATTTTTCTTTCTTTTTTCTGTCTTAATGTTGGCAGTGGGCTTTAGGCTGCCCTGCAATGCTTTAAACCTGGGTTTGAATGGAGACTAAGCCATTCTCAAGCACATATCAAGGTGCTCATTTTGAGCCTGGATCCAGATTTATTTCGGATTCTGTTCATGGTGGAGAATCCTGCTTCACAGCAGCAGGTTGAACCAAACATCCTCTAAATGTGCAGGGTCATCTTTGAGCACGCCATTTCACTTTTCTTTCACCAGTTCACCACAGTTCTTCCAGCAGTCCACACTTTCTCTGCTCTCTTTTTCTCATCGTCTTCTCCTTCTTTCCCATCGCCCGGCTTGCCACAGGTTTGCCTGCTGTGTCTAAAAGTAGCAGCAGCTGTCATTATTGGGTTTAAGGACTTAGCCCACATGCAGAACACAACGGAGTCTGACGGAAAGTTTAACAAGGTTTATTGAAAGATGTACAATGAAATAATACTGGATCTGGTTCTGGTACTGGTCCGGGACTGGCCTCAGAGTTTCTGGTGAGATGAGAGTTTGGTTAGCCAGGCTGAGGATGGATTGATAGAGAGAAGAATCAAGATGTACCTTGAGGAGATTGTAACAGAGCCGTGAGGTGAGATACCGTAGGTCCAGAGTCAATGATGTGGCAGAGAGTTTAAGCAGCAGCAGCGTCTAGTTCCGAGCTAGAAGGTTTCTGGCTTGGGTTTGTTCCTTGCTCTATCCAAGAGCTGAAGAAGGAATCCAAACTGAGATCTTCAGGTTTGGCTTTCATGAGCAGGCAGGCAGGTTTCTAGGTGGAGCTCATCCAAAGCTTCAGGGTTTCCTGTGAGCACAAAAGACAAAGGCGATTAGAAGACTAGTTCCTCTCTAGAGTCTACTAGTAAAGTTCAGACGTTGTGAGGCTCAGGTTCGCTAACCAAACTAGGTCAACACTCCGGCGTCGAAGGAAGGTCTGGCAGCTGCTTAAGTAGTGTGGACCTCTGATGAGCTGATGATCTCCAGGTGTGTAGAGGAATCAGCTCAGGAGGCCCACAGCGCTCTCTGCTGGAGATCAGGTGGCAGATCTCTGGATCCTGACAGTACCCCCCTCTCAACGACCGCCTCTTGGCGGTCCAGAAGACGTGGAAGACAGAGACCTCTCGAAATCCTCGATGAGGGTAGGGTCGAGGATATAGGAGCCGGGAACCCAGGTGCGGTCCTCCGGACCGTAGCCCTCCCAATCGACGAGGTACTGCCAACCGTGACCTCGCTGACGGGAGTCCACGATCCGGCGGACTGTGTAGGCCGAATGGCCGTCGATGTCCAGGGCGGGTGGAGGGGAGTCGGAAGGTGGGCAAAGTGGGCTGGTGATGACAGGTTTAATTTGAGACACATGGAAGGTGGGATGTATTCGTAGCGTGGGAGGTAACTGAAGACGAACAGCGGAGGGGTTGATGATCCGGGTTATCTTGAATGGTCCGATGAAACGTGGAGACAGTTTACGGGACATGGATTTTAACGGTATGTCTCTAGTGGAGAGCCATACCTCTTGGCCTGGAGCGTACTCGGGGGCTGGGCGTCTACGGTTGTCTGCAAACCTTTTGTTATTGGCGGAGGTGTGATTGAGGGCGGTGATGGTTTCCTTCCAGGTGCGATGACAGCGACGGATGTGTTGGTGGATGGACCTGACTGCAATCTTTCTCTCGTCTGCGGGGAAGAGTGGAGGCTGGTAACCCAAGGAGACCTGAAATGGAGACAGACCAGTGGAAGCGGATTTGTGAGAATTAAGGCCGTACTCAGTCCAGGGAAGATACTGACTCCAGTCAGTGGGATTGTTGGAGGAGAGGCAGCAGAGAGTGGACTCGAGTTGTTGGTTCATCCTCTCCGTCTGCCCATTAGTCTGCGGGTGGTAACCAGAAGTGAGAGATACTTTACAGTTGAGTGTGGAACAGAAGGCTTTCCAAACTTGAGAGATGAATTATGGGCCATGATCTGAGAGGATTTCCTGGGGTATACCAGGGAGACGGAAAACGTGTTTAACCAAGAGTTGGGCTGTCTGGAATGCTGTGGGTAACTTTCTGAGGGGAATCAAATGGCAGGTTTTGGAAAAACGGTCACTATGGTGAGAATGGTGGACATACCTTTAGAAACTGGGAGACCGGTAACGAAATCCACAGCAATGTGGGACCATGGACGGGTCGGAACTGGTAGAGGGTGTAACAGACCAGAAGGTGGTTGATGGGAGGTCTTGTTTCTTGCACAGACGGGACAGGCCAGCACGTACTCCTTCACATCTTTATGAAGGGACGGCCACCAAAACCGACGTGTGACGAGAGCAATGGTACGACTGACACCAGGATGGGCTGAGAACTTGGACGTGTGTAACCACTGGATGAGACGGGATCTGACTGCAGAAGGAACATATGTCTTATTAGGTGGACCGTTACCTGGGTCGGGTTCAGAGGCCAGGGCTGAGTTGATGAGATCAGAGAACTCTCAGGTAACGGCTCCAACCGTACACGAGGATGGGAGAACGGGCTCCGGTATTTCAGGTCGATCAGGGGAGTACAGACGAGAGAGAGAGTCAGGCTTGATATTCTTGGAACCGGGTCTGTAAGAGATGATGAGATTGAATCTAGAGAAAAACAGAGACCATCTGGAGTGACGAGGATTGGATCTTTTAGCTGATTGGAGGTATGTCAGGTTCTTATGATCTGTCCAGACCAATATTGGGTGCTCGGCTCCCTCGAGCCAATGTCTCCATTCCTCAAGAGCGAGTTTTATGGCAAGCAGTTCTCTGTCCCCGACGTCATAATTCTGTTCAGCGGGTGAGAGCCTGCGAGAAAAAAATGCACAGGGGTGAGTTTTGTGGTCAGAATCGGACTGCTGGGACAAAACAGCTCCTACACCGGAATCAGATGCATCCACCTCAAGGATGAACTGCTTCGTAGGATCAGGCTGGACCAAGATGGGGGCACTGGAAAAGAGTTTCTTGAGTTTATTAAAGGCAGAATCAGCCTCAGGTGTCCATTTGAAGGTTTTCTTAACAGAAGTCAGAGTGGTAAGTGGTAGAGCAGTTTGGCTGTAATTTCTGATGAAACGCCTGTAGAAATTAGCAAAACCAAGGAACCTTTGAAGCTGCTTATGGTTTTCGGGGATTGGCCAATCCAGAACTGTCTTTATTTTCTCCTCAGATGGCTTCACCTGCCCGCCTTCAAGCACAAACCCAAGGAATGTAATGGATGGTTGATGGAATTCACATTTCTCCGCCTTGACGAAGAGCTTGTTCTCAAGCAACCTCTGAAGGACCAGACGAACGTGTTTCTTGTGGTCAGAGAGGTTCCTAGAATAGATCAGAATGTCATCGATGTATACGAACACAAAAACGTTTAGAAAATCTCTGAGGACGTCGTTGACTAGAGCTTGAAAAAAGGCAGGGGCGTTAGTTAGCCCAAAAGGCATGACCAAATATTCAAACTGGCCGATTGTTGTCTTAAAGGCAGTTTTCCATTCATCTCCTTCCCTTATTCTAAGAAGATGATAGGCGTTTCTTAAATCAAGCTTGGTGAACACAGTAGCTCCTTGCACTGGGTCTAGAGCTGATGCCAGTAGAGGAAGTGGGTATTTATTTTTAATGGTTATCTGATTCAATCCCCTGTAATCAATACAGGGTCGATGGGAACCATCCTTTTTACCCACAAAAAAAAAAACAGCCCCGAGAGGGGATGAAGATGGTCTGATAATTCCAGCAGCTAAGGACTCATTAATATAATTCTCCATCGTTTCACGTTCTGTTTTGGAGATGTTAAATAGCCTGCTGCTGGGAAGAGGAGCTCCAGGTAATAAGTCTATGGCACAATCATAAGGTCTATGAGGCCGATGACTCAATGTGGCGGACAACCCAGTTAATATGGGGGTTGTGACGTATTAACCACTCGAATCCAAGCACCAGGGGAGAACAACCAGAGGGAAAAATAAAAAAAGTCAGAGTCTCACGATGATTACCAGAAATGAGGAGCTCCAAAGGTTGAGTCTGAAGAGTGACTTGTTGCAGCCATTTCCCATCGACAGCCGCAACCCTGAGGGGCTTCTGCAAAGGAACAGTCTCAATCCCCAATTGCTGAACCCGATTTGAATCAATGAGATTCCTTTCGCATCCTGAATCAATAAAGGCCGACAAGGTTAGAGACTGGTTGGAGACAAACAGAGTTGCTGGTAATAGTAGGTGAGGAGAATTATCAGTCTTTAGATGCTCCGTCAGACTCCTCACATCCTCTGACGGAACCCGGCTTTTGATTTTGCCGGGCAGGAGGCAATAAAGTGTCCAGGCTCACCACAGTAGAGACACAAGTTCCCCTTGAATCTCCGTTGCCTTTCCTCAGGAGAAAGTCTTGTATGACCAATCTGCATGGGTTCACATTCCGCTCCTTCTGTGGATGGGAAGAAGAAATGAGAGACTTGAGCTGAAGCTGGAGGCGATTCATTCTTAATCCCTGGTCTGGTACTGGACCCTGGTAATCTGACAGAAACAAAAGAGCGGTTAGATGCAGGGGTGGAAGCAGACATTGCATGGTTCCTTTGTCTAGCTTTATTTCTAATCCGAAGTCTGTTATCCAATCTTATTGATAATCGGATTAAATCCTCCAAGCTAGAAGGCTCGTCATTTGTGGTGAGTTCATCTTCAATGTTTTCATTAAGAGCCTTGAAAAAGCACTCTTTATTGCACATTCGTTCCATCCTGAAGCTGCAGCCTTGACCCGGAAGTCAATGGAGAATTCTGCCACCGACAAATTTCCTTGCTTTAAATTAAGCAAGGCCCGGGAATCAATTGTTTGATCTGAATCCTGGTTGAAAACCTGAGAAGATTCATTCAAAAATTCAGAATATGTGCAAGAAAAATTGGTTTCATCAGAAAATCTGGCTTCCGCCCATTCAAGAGCTCGGCCTGAGAGTTGAGAAAGAATGAAAGAGATCTTCCTTCTATTGGTAGAAAAACTGGCAGGAGACCCTTCAAAGAGTAAACGACATTGAAACAAAAAACCCTTACATTTTGACTGATTTCCGGAAAATCGTTCAGGTAAACTAGGACGGAGTTCAGGAAGTGACGTCGAGAGATGAGAGAGATGAGAGTTTGGTTAGCCAGGCTGAGGATGGATTGATAGAGAGAAGAATCAAGATGTACTCTCTGCTGGAGATCAGGTGGCAGATCTCTGGATCCTGACAGCAGCAGCAACCCAGACTGACAGCTCATTGGATGATTTGGATCACGTGCAGCCTGGAGCCGGACGCTCCGGAGGGCTTTACCGTATTAACAGGAGAAGAGGCGCAAGTGAAGTTATACACTGTAGTCAGACAACATGCAGCAATTTATAAATGTTTTAAATCAAGTTGGGTCCGGATTATCCAGCAGGTGGATCCGCTAATCCGTTACCTCTGGTCTAAAGGTTGATTGTTAGTTGGCGACTGGCATCTAACAGTCATGATCATTCGTGCTTTGTAAAGTTTAGATTGATTTGTGTTTTTGTAAGTAATTTTTGTTGTAAACAAACCACCTTCTACATGTGTTCTTTAGCCTCTTTGGCCAAGCTAATTTCCCACAAACAGCTTTTCTACCGCTGTCATCGTGAACCTCAGCTCTGTCCTTGAAAGCAGAAATCTCCTCTCCTCTCCTCTCATGTCGTCATATTTCTTTTTACAGCTCCTGACCGGCCATGTGATCCAGGAGAAGCTGCCACTTAGTCCCTGGATTTGAGGAGACCCAGCTTTCTGCCTTGTGACCGACAGCGATGGGTCCCCAAAGTCCCACTCTGGCCTTGACTTTGCTTGTTGGGCTTCTGTGTTTGCTGACCTGCTCATCTGATGGTTCCCTGGTGAAAGTCAATAAGGGCGTAAAGGTGAAACGAGGTCAGTCAGTCTACCTCCAGGAAGGTGACCTGCAGTTCCACATTCCCATCCAGAAGGATGTGTGTAAGGTGGAAGTAGTGCCAAACGAGCCCATAACTCAACGAGTGGGAAAACTTGTGCCTCAGGTAATGGAGCCCTTAGACAGTAGGAGCCAACATCTACCAATACACTGATCCTGTTAAATGGCCCCACCTGAATAAAAAATAACATAAATATTTACATTTGATCTAACATGATGAGCCCGAAAGGTTAGGTTGCACATCACTCCATGTATGTTTCACATTTCTGGTAGATTTAGATTGTTGTTGTTATTTTTCCTAAAAAAAACACATCATGGAAAAAAAGATGTATGTTGATATTTTTAAAACAAGACCGGCATTTGAACCCATGGCAAAAACACACACATCCACACACACTTGCTTTACATGACTTTCGAGGCTATTTCTTTGACTTGCATTCATTTTATATGGCCTTACCCAGACCCTAACTATTACCAACATATACCTAACCTAATGTGAAATTTAAAACAAATTTTGGAAAGAATACAAGATGCAAAACTCGATCTGAAAACATATATAAACATATATAACATATATAAAAGAAATGAAAAAAGAAGATTTGAAAAAAAAAGTAAAATGTTAAAAAAAAAAGAAAAAAATTTAGTTTATGTTTTGGGGAAAAAAGGCTAATTTGAAAAATTAAATCTCAGAAAAAAAGCACTGTTACACTGAAAAACTTTTTTTTTTATTAAGAAAGTTTTAATTGTTCATTTCTGGAATGTATTTTTTTTAAGATATGTATTTAAGAAACATAATTTTTTTGTATTTTTTTTTGTTTTTATTTTCAAAGATAATTTCTTTGCTTGAAGCAATGATGGAACAAACTTAACTCCGTACAAAAACCTAAATTTTTGGCACCATTTACAGCATGAAATAATTTTCACTAAGAAGCAGAAATAAACAAAGCAAATCATTATTAATGTTTGAGCTAATATTTAATGGAAGGTTCCCTTTAATTGCTGTAGGTGTTTGACTGCCATTATCTGTCTGATGAAGTAAAGTATGTCCACAATGGCTGTCCGTTATTAAAGGAAGATACGGTCAAGCTTCGCCTATACAGGTAAAAGATTCAACACTGAACAATTCATGCATGATATTTATGGGTTTTAATTCATCCTCAAATTTATTTTCTGAATAATGCTTCTTATTTTTTATTGTTTATTGTTCCTGACCAGGTTCACAGAGACAGAGACACACATGGAGGTGTTTACTCTCCATGTGGACATTATAGCGCCTGAATGCAACATCATTAAGATGGGTCCTAAATCCCTCCAGGTCTCTGAATTCTACGGCCTCTCTGATGCTATTGATGGTAACGTGGTTTCCTTTCACTATGAAAGGAGATCCAGTCTGGAATGTAGCGTCCAGATTAGTCCCCAGGAATCACACCTTCCAGCTCACGGCCGGCTGGTCACTGGAGACCCAGAGAGAGCCACCAAGAGAGGCGACGAGCCAGAAAGTTTCATCCACTTACAGCAGCAGCTAGGTGAGCTTTGAAAGAAGTTCTATGCTTAAAGCTTTATTAAAAAACAGGAAGCAAAACAACCTAAGGTGTAATTTCACACCTACTCTGTTTGCACCAAAATCTGCCTTCCAATGTTCTGTAGGGTAGCCTTGAAAAGCGACACCAACGAGAAACTGATATGTGTCCTACCTATCTTAACTCTGATGTTAAGGAACAATAGGATTCCTTTTTCAGCCATAGGTTTCTGGTTTATAGTGCAACGCCGACCATTAAGTGAAAAGGCAACAACTTGACGCAAAATATGTTGGTATAAGTAATAGAAATTATAATTCAATTTAGTTTATTTCTAAAGCACCAATTCACAACACGTCATCTCAAGGCACTTTATAATTAATCAGATCATACAGTCAAAGTTTTCTATCAAAGGAAAACCAGTTGATTGCATCGACTCATTGACTCGAATGCAATCCCTCACACTAAGCATGCTTGTAGTGACAGTGGAGAGGAAAAACTCCCTTTTAACAGGAGGAAACCTCCAGTAGAACCAGGCTCAGCGTGAGCGGCAATCTGTTGAGGCCGACTGGGGTTCGAGGAGACAAAAACAGAGATACAAAAAGCAACTGTCAACCAGGTTGACAGACGACCCCGTCCAGGAAACACACAGCCAGGCAGATGAGCTCCGAGCCAGCTCTGATGTAGGAGGATGAAAGAGAGTAGATCTAGCCAGTCACAGTCAGAGAAACAGGGCTACACTGAAAAACAGGCCAAGCTCCAACATCTAGAAACAAAGGTGTTGATGGCAGCAGCACTGCTGATATTTCTCTCCAGGATGGAGTCAGATTGAACCAACAAATAATGCAGAGTGGGAGAATAGAGATACAATGAAGCAGAATGATTAAAAAGGGGTCCTTATGTCCTCCAGCAGTCTAGGCCTATAGCAGCATAACTATAGAGATAGCTCAGGATAACCTGAGCCACTCTAACTATAAGCTTTATCAAAAAGGAAAGTTTTAAGCCTAACCTTAAAAGTAGACAGGGTGTCTGCCTCACGGACTAAAACTGGTAGTTGGTTCCACAGGAGAGGAGCCTGATAACTAAAAGATCTGCCTCCCATTGTACTTTTAGAATAATAATGCAGTCGTTTAGCCGTTACATCCAATCATCCAAAACTTCCTACAGCACATAAAATGCATGTTTAAGTAGCATTGTTAGTTGAAGTTTAAAGATATTTATTTTTTTATTCCTATAGATTTCATTCCAAACTGTCGGTTTATGAGAGTGATTTGAGTTGTATTCTCTGGCAGTGGGTGTGATCTCATTTACCTAGCTATTGTTGAGTCTCCTACCCCGCAAGAGAACAAATGGGACTGTTTGTTATAACATAACTAATGACCAACCATGAAAGCACCTCAAACACCATCAAAGACTCCACGTAAGAGTAAGAAAAATTAAATTAAGTTCTGTTTCGAAAAAAGCCAACTGGAGTCCATTCTGTGACTGAATAAGACAAAAGTAAACATTGGGACAGCTTTCAACAAATGAAGGAAACACAGATTTGGCTAGTCAATAAAAATGGAGCTGAGATTGGTTTTGATGTTCCATTCAGTATAATTTCAATTAGTATAACTTTTTTAATCTCAAAAGACATTCCACCTCTAAAACAAAATAAATGGGAAGTCTCCATGGTGGACAGTCATGCTTTTCCTCTTCTCCCATTCACACTACTGGAGTCCTTTTAGGCCCGGCGTACACTGTGCGATTTTCGGGGCGATTTTCCAGTCGTGCGAGTATTTTTTCGGGCAGACTTTCAGCCTGATCGTGCGTCGTGAGTCGTGTAGTGTACAGGGGGTTACGAGTTCTAGTTCCTGGTAGGGGAGTTCCTATAGAGTGTCCATTAATTAGTCGTTCCTTTCACCTTTCACACTGTGAACAATGAGAAACTCTATCATGGGTAGTAAAGTAACTTCAGAGTATCAATCTTTTATATATTTTATACAGTGTATGTCCCTTTTAATAACCTAATTGCTTTATTTGTTTCTTTGATCAGATAATAAAGCAAGAGCAATGTGTAAATCTGAACACTGCCTAAAGGGTCTGAAGCTAGTGACGTTCACTAAAGTCCCATGTGATGACTTCCTCCTGATGGGATTAAAGTACCAACACATAGATCCCCCATCTCCAGATGTAGACTATATTGTAATCAGACTTGACCTCAAGGACACCAGGAGCGGCAGCCTATATCAGGTAATCTGGGAACTTAGTCTGACCATGTGCAAAAGGTTGTACTTTCTTTGATTTGGTTTTGACCTTTCTCTAACTTGTTATATTTGTTTTTGTTTCTGTAGTCTGAGCAGGCCTGGCTTCCGGTCCGGATAGTTGGCGCAATGCCCAACCAGCCTCCCAAACCATCTTTCATGTCCATGTTTATCTTGGAGGTAGACCAGTTCATTCTCACGCCCCTCTCCACTGCCACATTGGATGCTGAAGATGAGGAAACTCCAAAACAGCTTCTGGTTTTTAACATCACAAACCCCCCAAAGGAAGGCTTTATCACCCACCTATCTGATCACACTCATCCCATCTCATCCTTTACATGGCTCGATCTGAATGACATGCTCATAGCATATCAACCTCCGAATTCTTCACATTCCCAACGAAGGAATTATGAGGTAGAGCAAATTATTTTTTCAACTGTTTTATGACAAACTTTCTGTTTTGTGTCACTGTAAACTTGCAAGACTTCTTTTCTTGACAGGTAGAACTGGAGGTTTATGATTTCTTCTTTGAGAAGAGCTCATCAATAACTGTCCACACATCTGTAAGGAATGCAGATACAAATGCACCAAGAGTGTCCTGGAACATGGGTAGGTTAGGATGTTTTGATAGCTGGTAAAATTAAGTTTTCATTCACCTGATTTGGCATTTAGCATCATTTCTCCAGAAGAAAAATGAGAAGGAGATCTTTTAGTTATCAGGGCCCAGAGATTGGAAATGTGGAGTCAACAAGTCATCTCCATGTTATGTATTTAATCTACCCAGCCAATTAACCAGGTGAGTCCAATCTGCACAGGTTAATTCACGGTGAAGGTTGGACTCACCTGCTTCAGTGGGTGGGTATAACAAATACCTGACATGGAGATGACTTGTTGACTCCACATTTCCCATCTCTGTCAGGGCCCATTTCTATGAGACCACAAAAAGTTGAGGCGGGCACCCTGTCTACTTTTAAGACATGGCTTAAAACATTCCTTTTTAATAAAGCTTGCAGTTAGAGTTGCCCCAATTGTCCTGGGACATCTCTATATTCATGCTTCTATAGGCTTAGTCTGCTGGAGGACAAAGGGACGACTTATCGTAGTAGTTTATTTAAACTCAACAAGGGATTTCTCTGATTTGAGTTTCATTGTTTTCCTTGTGCAGGTAAGGGTCCCATGGTCCAATCACATGCTTGTTAGGTTAACTAGCAACTCCAAAGAAAGACTATGCATGGTTGCGTTTTTTTGTCTTATTATCAGTGTGAGCGGCCATCTGCTGAGGCCCACTGGGGTTCAAGGAGACAGAAGCAAGACAATTTGAAAAGTCTTATATAGAAAAGAAACAGAGGGAAAGGTCATATTTAGTAGACCAATAATGAGATGGATAGATATATGGAAGGATCTCAACCGATGCTGTCCTTTGGTTCTACTTCAACTCCTCCAGCAGCTTCAAATCAACAGAGGAAGGCGAGGGAACTAACCAACATTACCCAGCATTAGACCGCCACTTTCCCTAAAAAGTTTGATATCCTGATGCAGACTCCAACCCACAACTTAACAAGTGATAGGTCAGCGCACTCTTGTGCATAGAAGCCATCAGGGTTACTGTCTATTTGATACCATTTATCATTAATATATTACCGTACTAGACTTTAACAGCTTTTTTTTCAGAATACATAAAACACGATAGACCCATTTATTCAAAGAGAACTCAGAGATTGTTTCCAGTTTAAGCTTTAAGGTATAGTGCAGGATGGTTTTTTTTTTTTTCTGGGTGGATCATCAAAATAAGTGGTCCTCCTAATTGTCAATCATTCTGGTGACATGTATACGTAAGGCTGTCCTACGTGCTCGTCCCCATTTTCACTTACCGGTGGTGAGTCTGACATAGTGGAAAAATTGCAAATCTTCTTTTGGAAAGTGAGTCGTTTTCTCTCAAGAACGGGTACAGAGTTGTGCATGTGCAATTTTTTTGGGAGGCATGGAGACTGTGGGTCTTTTAAAAAAATTGTGAAAATCCTCCACTATACCTTTAACCTTCATATTTTGTTGAGCAGGTCTTAGTCTGCTGGAGGGTCAGTCTCGTCCGATAACGTGGGACCAATTCCAAATCGTGGATAATGACAATCTGAATGTAGTTCGAGTCATCACTGTGGATGGCCTCCTGCATGGACAACTAACTGTAAGAGGTACTAACACACCAAAACACTGACCTTATGAAATTTCACCTGTAAGCACATGAGTACCTGCTACTGAAAGTCATTTGAAAAATACATACTTTTAAAGTTCGGGAATAAACACTAAAGATTTAGAATACTCAGTGGCTGATTTGATGCATTTTGATTTAACAAACCTTATTTGTTACCTTCTATAGTACTTCAGTTTTAGTTGACTCAGAGCACAGTGCTGCAGAATCCTAGATTAAATATGCTCTATTAAATCATATTCACTAGTTTTCTTGTTCTGCCATGAACTCTAGGTGCAAAGGGTTTCATGTTCACCATCAATGACATAAAAGCAGGAGTTGTCTGTTATCACCATGATGACAGCGACTCCACAAAGGACTTTGTCATTTTTCGCATCACCGATGGCCGCCATCAGACCCGACACAAGTTTCCCATCAAAATTCTCCCCAAAGATGACAGCCCTCCGTTCCTTATAACCAACATGCTGGTGGAGGTCTTGGAGGGCCAGACCACCCTGCTCAGAGGCTCAACCCTCAAGGCTTCAGACATGGACTCTAGTGATGACTATATCCTCTTTAATATCACTCGCCTCCCGCAGGCAGGAGAGGTCATGAAAATCCCAGGACCAGGGCTGGCAGGTCAGGAAGACTAACCGAGTTAATCTTTGATCTTATATTGTGTAATGTCTTTAACGTCCTGCTTGTTTTGATTTCTGTTCAGGTTACCCCGTGAGCCGCTTCCTTCAGAAGGACCTTTCCCAGTCCATTGTGTACTACAGACACCTTGGGAACGAGGTGTTTGATGACTCATTTGAGGTTGTTCTGTCTGATTTCCATGATCCCCCTAACCTTTCAGAACCTCAGGTGAGTGATGCTGACACATATTTACCTCAATGGTACCATGCATTACCTGACCAGATACTGTGTAGATAGGTGGTGAATAAATTCCATATCACAGTGAAAGTTCTCAGTCCTCCTGAACCATGAAGACATTAAACAAAGTTTTACAGAATTCCTTCATAGTTGGATATCTATTGTGGTTGGTGCAAGATGTCTGTTAATGTGGTGGTCATATGGAGTTTAAACAGCTTTTTCGACCAGCGGTAAAGGGGTAATAGAGATGAGTTAGGAGAATCCCCCGCCAGGAAGAGCCCTTGGGGCAGACCCAGGACTTATTGGTGATGTTCAGTCAGTAGAATGGATTGAAAAGGCCTCAATTTCCTTTTAGATGAGCAGGAAGGTGTTGTTTCTACTAATGCTCACTAGAACATATTATTCATATGATAGTGTTGCTAATATAATGATGAATATAATCATAATGGAACTTTATTGATCTCACATTGGAGAAAGTTACCTCTGTATTTAACCTACCCCCTTTGGGAGCCGTAGACTGCCATCAATTTAAGGAGTTAAGGGTCTTGCTCAGAGAGCCAGACTGGCAGTCTGTGGGGGTGGGTTTGGAACTAACAACCTCAGGGTTCCAAGCTCTATGCCTTAACCACTAGCCCGCCACTCCCCTCTGATGCTTAAGTCAGGCCAAAGAACCTTTACTGGGCTATTGCTCAATCATTGAAGTAGCCATTTGTGTATAAACTTCAAGAAGATATGAATGTAATTGTATTTTTCCTGTTTTAGTTTGTAGCTGACAAAGCGCTGTCTATCTTCAGGTGGTCGTGGTTCACATAGCCTCTGTTCCAGACCAACCACCAAAGGAGGTTCCTGGTTCCAGGCGGTGTCTTGTGGTTAAAGAAACAGAAATAGCCCACATCACACGGCAACAGCTTCACTTTGTCGACCCAGAGTCGCCAGACAGTGAGCTCACTTACACAGTTACAACTCCACCTTTCTTCTCTGGTCACTACAGGTTAGTTTATTTTGGCCTGCACTAGTATATGGGTAGAGAGCATCTGTATCAAACTTGTGTTGTTTTCTTAATTAGCAGCGGTTCAGATGCAGGAAGGTTATTCTTGGTTGACAGCATACCCAAATTTACCAAAGATTCTAATGCACCAGTCCTCAGACTCTTCACACAAGTAAATGACCTTATTCTTAGCAATTTCATTATTCTGTGTGCTATTTGTTTCACTATAAAACTCTTAAAAACTTTTTTCTCTCCAGCATGCAGTGAACTTTATGAAAGTAGCCTACATGCCTCCAATCATGGACATCGGCCCTCACCCTCAGTATATCCAGTTTATTCTGTCTGTGACCAACCATCTGGGAAAAACAATCACTGGGATCTGCTTTAATATCACTCTAATGCCAGTGGACAATCAGCCACCAAAGGTGCAATCAACAGCTGTCTACTCTCTATCCCACATGGGAACTCTCACTTGTAGAAATGTTATGAATACTTTCTGTTTCAGGTTATCGCCAACCTTCTGACTGTAGATGAGGGAGGGGAGTCCTTGCTAGGCCCAGAACACTTGCAGGTGTCAGATGTTGACTCTCTGCCAGAAGCATTGCGGGTCGAGCTCCAAAGGGGACCAGAGCATGGCGTTCTGCACGTTGGTGGCCATCCACTGACACCAGGCCAGAACTTTACACTACAGGACCAGATCAGTCGGAGGGTTAGGTCAGACAACATGCTTAATTATACCATGCGTGATGGTGCTAGTCAAACCTAAAAAAATATTCTTCACTCTGTAGATAGATAGATATAGATAGATAGATAGATAGATAGATAGATAGATAGATAGATTAATTGATAGATATATTCCTTTCAGACCAAAAAATATATATATTTCCTAATTAATTTAGCTATTTCTAACAGGTATTCAATTCAATTCATTTCATTTCTATAGCGCCAATTTACAACACGTCATCTCAACGCACTTTACAGTTCAACCAGATCAAACAGTCAAATTGATTTCAAAGTTTACTATCATAGGAAAACCAGTTGATTGCATCGACTAATTGACTCGAAGGCAATCCCTCACATGCTTGTGGTGACTGTGGAAAGGAAAAACACCCTTTTAACAGGAAGAAAGCTCCAGCAGAAAGAAGCAGAGAGGCAACTGTAAACCAGCTCCACAGCAGCACAGCTGATATTTCTCTCCAGGATGGAGTCACAGCTAAACAGACACAGATCAGATGAAGCTACTATGAGAAAAAGCAGAGAGAGAATAGTGTTAGAAATAACAAATTCTGCAGAGTGGGAGAATAGAGATAGAATGAAACAGACTGATGAAAAAGGGGTCCCTATGTCCTCCAGCAGTCCAACCCTCTAGCAACATAACTATTCTAACCCGTCTACTAGGATGTCCTTCTCTTTATGCCCCCGCTGCTGTTTATCACCTAACAGACTTCTCTGTCTTTGATCACATCTCAGCTTCTGATGCTAACATTTCAGCTACCCTTACTCTGAATATATTAGCATTCTTTTCTGAGACGTTGCTGCATTTGCTTAGAGACGCTCAGCCTCTCTCCCTCTGCAATGATTTATTTAGCGGACATGACTCCGGTCGACTAGAGTTTGCTTGAAAAATAAACCAACGGGCAGGGACTCTTATAGCAGACACATAAGTTTAATAAAACTGAAAGATAAATAATCTTATTGTACATGGATTTATGAGGTAAAACAGATTTGCACTCCCATCTGTTTGTGTTTTAACGTTAAAATATTTCTAATACATTAATTGAAAATAAACACGTTAACACTGCTAATTTTGTTTTGCAACCTTCTAAGGCAAGGCACCACTCTTTGAATAGAATTCAACTTTATTGCAATTGCATTGCTACAAGTACAAAGCAAATGTAAGGGTTAAGGGTCTTGCTCAGGGACCCAGAGTGGCATTCCATGTGAGTGGAGCTTGAACTTTGAACCTTTTAGGAGCCAAACACAATGGCCTAACCACTAGGCCACCACACTTTGCTCTAATAGCCAAAGACATGCTTTTTGCTCCGCAAAAGTCGCCTAGCAACGCTCATGAGCCCCCCCCCCTTTATATAGAGATAACTGATGTAAATCCTTCGCTGCAGGCAATAAATGACATTTTGTGTGAACGAACCTTAATTTTTTTTCTAAGAAGTTCAAAGAAAGTCCTAACCTTAAGGTATGTGAACCATTATTTTGCTGATTTGTTCTTGCAGGTACAATCACGACAGCTCAGAAACTACAGAAGACACAATTGAGTTGAGAGCAACAGATGGAACTAATTCAGTCAGTTTCGCTCTGCCCGTAAAGGTAATTTTCAAAATTGGGGAAGACCTACCTGTTAATATTGCTATTAGATGATCATCCATTTATGTGCCGCTAAATAAGGAAATCGACATTTTTGTTTACAGGTAATACCTATCAACGATGAGCTCCCAGTGATGGTTACTGGTTTGAAACCAGTTCTCAGATGTCCGGAAGGAGAACAAATAGTAATCACTTCAGAGTACATCTTTGCCACTGATGTGGACAGCGATAACAGAAGCCTTGCCTTCCTGATTGCCCGGCAGCCCTACCATGGGGTGGTTCTTCGAAATGGTGTTATTGTAGATCGCTTCATCCAAGCAGACATTACTGTAGGAATCATTGTGTACAGACACACAGGTAAACCGGCAGTGTTTGGTAGTACAGTTGTAGACAATGTACTATTTTTCAGAATTGTAGAGTGCCATTTTCTCTCTTTTTACTTTGGAGCACAAGGGTAGGAAATAATGACCTTCTTTTTCAATGCGGCTACATTGTTTCATACAAAATGCAATGAAGAAGTAACAGTATTAAGAAGAACATCAATTTGTCAAAGGGAAGAGATCAGATTGCTTACCTCAGAATAACTTCTGCAAGACCAAGGAAATTCAAAGTGTAACTAATTATTTAAACCCTGTCACAGCATTTTCTAACACTGGAACAAATATGTAAGTTTAGTTAGTTTAATCTAACAGGGTTATGATTATGTATGTCACACTTTATTTTCAGATTGAATGTCATGTGCCATGTGATTGAAAGTATGACTATCAATGAGGGTGGGTGCACAAATGTTTTGAGCACAGTTGTTTTTCTGCTTGTTTCAGGGCTGGAGATTGGATTAACTCCTCGACATGACACTATCACGTTTGTCATCTCTGATGGGGAAAATGAGACACCCGCTTTGTGCTGCGGCAGGAAAACTCCCACCAGAGGCAGAGGCAAGACTCCTCAGACACGGGACAGCTTGCCTGTCTACGACCTCCATATCACAGTGTTTCCTGTTGACAGTCAGTCACCCTCACTGGAAACAGGTGGGCTTAAGACAACGTCTTTCTGCATGGGTTGTTAGGTGCCCCCCAAAAACCAGATGCCATTTAGACATTGGTTTTTAGGCAAAATGTGGACGGTCCGTCATAGTCTTGATTTAGTCCAGAAATAGTTGTTGAAAATTAGGCTGTGTTTGGTCGGTCTGATTTTGTCCCACTTTCAGTCCAACAATAGACAGTGAAAAGCCATAATTTTTTGATGATTTAAGACGTTGAGACCCATTTTTTAAAATTATGGCTTTTCACTTTTCAACCAAATTTAGACACTATCATTGGGGTATAAATCAGATCACCTTTTCAATGTCCTTTCAACCATTTTTTGCACCAATTAAGTTGCGTCCTGCTGTCCTAATCGCCATCATCATGCAGGGGGCTAAGATATCTTGCCTGGTCAGCCAGGCCTACATTACTTCTAACAACCCACATTTTCAGAGGCATAGACCAGTATTGGGTATTATAGGCTAACAAAGACCTCAACAACTCCCCACTACTAAGGGGCGGACCTGTTCTCCGGTTAAAATTGCAAGTTTTCTAAGCCAAAACAAGGCTTTGTTGGTGCACTCTATAAAGCTTGGAACTCAACACTAATTCTGACACTTTGAATTGAAAACGCTTCCTGATGGGAAGAGAAACATCTTCAAACTTGGAAAATAAATTCCATTGGTTTGTTTTTTAACATTTTTGGAATGACTATGAAACTGGATGACAGAGAATTTTCACCAGCAAATACCAAAAACAGAGTCCAGACACAAAACAAGCCACCAAAGGTGGGAAAGGACAAAAACATTCTCTGAAAGCCAGGGGCCGTTGTCATATCTGGGCTCAGGTGTCTAACCCACATGCAGAACACTACCAGGAAACAGGGAAAGTTTTAACAGTTTATTTCGGATGCAGTACAAGGAGATGGTTTGTTCAGAGTTAAAGTCAGTAAACACAGAAGCAACTGGAACGGGACTACAGGCCCGAGGACTGGTCACACACGGCGATCTGCAGAGACGGATAGTTATGTTAGCCAGATGGATAGGGACTTGAAGAGCACAGAGGACTGGTGAGTACTGGCTTGATCTGTGATACATGGAACGTAGGATGGATGCGGAGTGAGGGTGGCAGGTGTAGGCGGACGGCAGATGGGTTGATGACGGAGGCGATTTTATAGGGACCGATGAACCTGGGGGAGAGTTTCCGGGACATGGATTTAAGTGGAATGTCACGGGTGGAAAGCCAAACCTGTTGTCCGGGTGTGTAGATGGGAGCAGGGCGTCTTTTACGATCGGAGAATTTCTTATTTTGTGCGGATGTCCGGTTCAGGGCTGTAATGGTGTCTTTCCAGATCTTGTGGATGCTGCGGATGTGATGGTGTACAGACGGAACAGAGATATCTTCCTCATCAGCAGGGAAGAGAGGTGGCTGGTAACCTAGGGAGACTTGGAAAGGGGACAGGCCGGTTGCAGATGATATGTGTGAATTATGAGCATATTCTACCCAGGGTAGAAATTGGCTCCAGTCAGATGGGTTGGTGGATGTGAGGCAACGGAGAGTGGATTCGAGTTCCTGGTTCAGGTCTTGGAAAAACGGTCGATGACTGTGAGTATGGTTGTCATACCCTTGGAGGTAGGTAGGCCGGTGACGAAATCCACAGCAATGTGGGTCTAGACGGAACAGGCAGAGGTTGAAGCAGACCAGAGGGAGGCTGATGTGAGGTCTTATTTCTGGCGCAGATGGGACATGCCAGTACGTAATTCTTAACGTCCTTGTGTAGGGATGGCCACCAGAAACGGCGAGTGATGAGGGCTATGGTTCTGCTGATACCTGGGTGGGCTGAAAATTTGGCAGAGTGCATCCAGTGAATTAAATGTGATCTTACGTAGGTGGGTACATACATTCGGTTTGGTGGTCCATTTCCTGGGTCAGGTTCAGATGCTTGGGCGTGAGTGATCAGGTCAGAGATCTCCCAGGAAACGGCCCCAACGGTGCAACTGGCCGGCAGGACAGGTTCAGGTTCATCGGGTTTATCAGAAGAGTAAAGGCGTGAGAGAGAGTCTGGTTTGACGTTCTTCGATCCGGGTCTATAGGAGATGATCAGGTTGAATCTGGAAAAGAAGAGGGACCAACGAGACTGACGTGGATTGGATCTTTTGACAGACTGAATGAAGGTGAGGTTCTTGTGATCTGTCCACACAAGCACTGGATGTTCTGCGCCACTCCTGTGTCGCCACTCCTCCAGGGCTAACTTGATAGCCAATAGTTCTCGATCTCCGACATCGTAGTTCTGTTCTGCTGGGGTGAGTCTACGAGAAAAAAAGGCACATGGATGAGTCTTGTGATCAGAATCTGAGTGTTGTGATAGGACGGCTCCTACTCCTGAGTCCGAGGCATCAACTTCTAAGATAAATTGTTTAGAAGGATCCGGCTGAATGAGAACCGGTGCACTGGAAAAGAGAGCCTTGCGTTTATTGAAAGCTGCATCAGTTTCTGCTGACCAGTGGAAGGTTCTTTGGACAGAGGTTAGAGAAGTCAGGGGTTGAGCTGTTTGACTGTAGTTGCGGATGAATCGCCTGTAGAAATTGGCAAATCCCAAAAACCTCTGAAGTTGCTTACGGTCTTCGGGGGTTGGCCAATCCAGCACTGCCTTTATCTTGTCTTCAGATGGCTTCACCTGCCCGCCCTCGAGCACAAACCCTAAACAGGTGACAGAAGGTTGGCGAAACTCACATTTTTCAGCTTTGACGAAAAGCTTATTTCTAGCAGTCTTTGGAGAACCAGGCGAACGTGTTTCTTGTGGTCAGATAGATTTTTAGAATAAATCAGGATATCATTGATATAGACAAAAACGAAAACATCGAGAAAATCTCTCAAGACATCGTTGACCAGAGCTTGAAAACAGGCTGGAGCATTAGTGAGAGCAAAAGGCATGACCAAATATTCGAATTGGCCAATAGGGGTCTTGAACGCCGTCTTCCACTCGTCTCCTTCCCTTATTCTGAGGAGATGGTAGGCGTTTCTTAGATCAAGTTTTGTAAAAACAGTTGCCCCTTGAACTGGTTCCAAAGCCGATGCGAGCAGAGGCAAGGGATATTTGTTTTTAACTGTGATTTGGTTGAGGCCTCTGTAGTCAATACAGGGTCTGAGAGAACCATCCTTCTTCCCTACGAAAAAGAATCCTGCACCAAGAGGGGATGAGGATGGCCGAATAATTCCAGCAGCCAGAGACTCGTTTATGTATTTTTCCATGGTATCTCTCTCTTTTTTGGAGATGTTAAAAAGGCGGCTGCCAGGAAGGGGAGCCCCAGGTAATAGATCTATGGCACAGTCATAGGGTCTATGACGAGGAAGAGACATAGCACTGACCTTGCTGAAGACTGGTGCCAGATCATGATATTCCATGGGGACCGAAGATAAATAAGGAGGGTCCAAAATCTCATGATTATCTGGTGAATGTGTGGCAGGAACTGCAGCTCGGACACAGGAGACATGACAAGAAGCAGACCAGGATTCAATGTGACGTTTGGACCAGTTGATGTGCGGGTTATGCAGCTCCAGCCACTCGAAGCCCAGGACTAAAGAGGAACAGGCAGAAGGAAAAACAAAAAAGGTTATTGTTTCCCTATGGTTTCCAGAGATGAGGAGTTCCAGAGGTCGAGTTAGATGTGTGACTTGATGTAATTCTTTTCCATCAATGGCTGATACTCTGAGTGGTTTCTTCAGAGGCATGGTTTCTATGTTGAGCTGTTGGACAAGATTCGAGTCAAATAAATTTTTCTCACAGCCTGAGTCAATGAAGTCAGAGAGGGTAAGTGTCTGATCTGTGGTAAAAAGGGTAGCTGGTAACAAAAGGTGAGGAGATTTTGCAGTTTGTAGATGGTCCGCCAAACTCCTCACATCCTCTGGCGGACCCCGGCTTTTGATTTTGCCGGACAATTGGCGAGAAAGTGACCAGACTCACCACAGTACATGCACAGGTTCCCCTTGTACCTTCTCTGTCTCTCTTCATTGGAGAGTCTGGTATGACCAAGCTGCATGGGTTCAATCTCTGACACTTCTGTAGAGGGGTGAAAAGCACGAGTCACATGAGTAGGAGCAACTACTGGCTGGTCTTGGCCTCTAGATCTGGAAACGGTCACTGGAGGAACGGAATAAGCAGTAGTCCGATGAGAAACTGAGGCAGGCTGAGTGAAAACATGGTTCCTATGCCTGGGTCTGGTTCTGAGTCTGTTATCCAAACGAATGGTTAATTTAATTAACTCCTCCAGAGTAGCTGGTTCGTCTAAAGTGGCAAGTTCATCCTTTATATCCTCATTTAAGGCCTTGAAAAATGCACTCTTAAGGGCACATTCGTTCCAACCGGAAGCAGCAGCTTTTACCCGGAAGGCAATGGAGAACTCTGCAACAGTCTGATTTTCCTGCTTGATGCTAAGTAGGGCTCTGAAATCAATCGATTTGTCAGCCTCAAGATTAAAGACCTGGGAAAACTCCGTTAAAAACTGATCATAAGTACACCTGAATCTAGATTCAGGAGAAAAACGAGACTCCGCCCACTCTAGAGCTCTTCCGGTCAACTGGGAGAGAACAAAACTGATTTTTCGATCATCATTTGGGAAACTAGAAGGTGAGTGCTCAAAAATAAGTCGGCATTGGAACAAAAACTCCTTGCATTTACTTGCTATACCGGAGAACTTCTCCGGAAGTGACGGACGGAATTCAGGATGTGACGGATACGGATCTGACCCTGGAGGTGGGGTTGGCTCCGGAACCGGAAGTTGAGCTGGTTCCGCGTTAGCTCCCCTCACGTAGCTGGCTAACTCCTGGAAAGATTGCATTTGTTGGTCAAAACCGTTAGATAACTCACGGAGGGCTGAATCGTGTCCTTGGATCTTGGCGGCTTGATTGTCAAGCATCCTCCGGAGGTGCACTGCTGGGTTAGTTTGTTGGCCAGAGTGTTCTGTCATGTCTGGGCTCAGGTGTCTAACCCACATGCAGAACACTACCAGGAAACAGGGAAAGTTTTAACAGTTTATTTTGGATGCAGTACAAGGAGAAACACAGAAGCAACTGGAACGGGACTACAGGCCCGAGGACTGGTCACACACAGCGATCTGCAGAGACGGATAGTTATGTTAGCCAGATAGACAGGGACTTGAAGTTTGACGGGAGGTTGATTCTGTACCTGGTTCTGAATGTTTTGACCGAATAGGTTGAGAGGGGGAACCGAGTTGGTCTGGAGTTTGATCTGTGGTCAGATGGCTTGGCAGTGTCAATTCTCTACTTCAGACTCGAGGAGTTCAGAGCTTCTTCCTCTGGATCAGCCTCTGGATCATAGGTTCAGTAGAAGGCTCTTCAGGTCTGATTCTGAGAGTAGGCAGGCAGGCTGGTTTCAGAGAGACTCTCCCAGAGATCCAGGTCTGGGTCTGAATGTTTCTAGGAGAAGGAGAAAACAGAAAACTGATTAGAGTCAGATCAGTTTTTCTTGGGGACAGAGAATCAGGCAGGCTGATTGGCTCAGGTTCGCTAATCATAACTACGCAACACTCTGGCACTGAAGAGAGGTTCTGACGCTGCTTAAATGCTGCTCCTCCTGATGAGCTGATCAGCCGCAGGTGTGGCGGTGGCTTCAGCTTCCATCTGCCGCCATCTGCTGGAGGAAGGTGGGCAAAACTCCAGATCCCAACAGCCGTGAGGCGAAGCATAGTCTCCGGCGGCCAGCAGTGATGCCTCGGGGGAAACTACTACCCCATTTACACTACCCTTGAAAAACCGATCCATTCCCAGACCAGTCCGAGCTCGAGTTCTGACGACCGTTTACACATCACGCTATCTCAGTTCCTCGACTCCTCGCCTCCTAGTGACAATCTGCGGTATTAATGCCAGTATTGAAGGAGGAAATCAAGCAGTTGGTGGCGGTAATGCATTAAAAGTTGTTAGCCAACCACCATAAAACACAAGAAGACAAAGAAGGAGGGAATCAAGCAATAAGCTAAATTCTTATTAATTTTGGTAGATTTTATATGAATTGTCGTTTTGTTTGTTTTCCCAGGTGAGATCTTTAAGGTGGATGAAGGTGGGACGGCCCAGATATCTGCTGCCCATTTAAGGGCCTCTGACATGGATACAGTCCTAGACCAGCTTGTTGTTAGTTTGATCTCTCCTCCCCAGTTTGGCTACATAGAAAATGTCCTCCCCAGCCCTGGCTTTGAGAAAAGCAACACAGGCATAAGCATAGGTAAGCATTAGGATGTGTCGAGTTTAATGAAGTACAGTGGAAATAAGTAGTTTGATGTGTTTGGTGTTAACCCTCATTTCCCCAGCTTCTTTTCTATACAAGGACATCACCAAGGGTTATATTAACTATGTACAGTCCAGACACCTGGGGATTGAACCCACTGCTGACCAGTTCATGCTTTGTGTCTCGGATGGCAAGCACAACTCTGCTAACATCCCTTTCTACATTATAATTAACCCAACAAATGATGAAATTCCTGAATTTATGGTACAAAACATCACGGTAAGTTTACTGAATTTCTTTCTTATCCAAAACGTCTCAATAAACACCTTTACTTAGATATTTTTTCACTGAAACACATGTAAAATACATTGACTTGCTGGTTAATTTTCTTCCTGAGGTACAAGAAGGAGAAATGAAACACCTGGACACATCTGTGTTTCATGCGATGGACCTAGACATCCCCAAGAACACCCTGATCTTCTCTGTGGTCAGACCTCCACAGCATGGAAGCATCATCCATCACAGCGATGGAAACCCAATCATGAAGAGACAGGAGCCTGACCTATGGCCTTCTGTGGCTGCCTTTACTATGAAAGATGTCAAAAAGGGTACATTTTGCTAACCTGACTCCGCCAGATGGATTTGCTCCGCATATCCATCTGGAGCCAGGCTACTCTTGCCGAAAGCAGTCGGGAGAAGAGCAAAAACATATTTTCCTCTGAGAAAAGCCTCCAGAGCAGTGTTTTGCTCTTCTTTCAGTGAAGAAATACTCTGTAAACCCGATAAAACTTGCTCGATAGCCACGTTAACGCTAGTTTCATCGGCTGAAGCCGCCATGTTCTTTGTACTGAACGGTCACGCTTCTCGTTGCGTCACACCTCAACGCACCTCAAAGCCAACGCTGATTGGAAGTTCGTTTGGTGAACGGCTCCAAACTTTCTTTAACGGAGAGTCTCCAGACTGATCTGCGAGTGAAACCTTGAAAGCTCGCGAGATCAGGATGGTCTCAAGTGGCTAACATTTGCTTCCCTTGAGACAAATTTAAAAAAGCAAAAACAAAAGAACAAGAAATACTAGTTCTGTTTCTAAAAAATGAACCTGTCCCTTCACTTAACAGCAATTCTGGCCACTTTCTGATCTTCAGTATTTTAGATGTCTATAATTTATGATAATAACATATGATATATTATTATATTGATATAATATATATATAAGTATGCTGTAAAATGTATTAATAGAGCCCTCTCTTTTAATTTTTGCCCTCCAGTTATCAGTTGAAAGTCTTTGGCTGTGTCCAAACTTCCGTCCTAATGCCTATAGCCTAAAGCAGTGGACACGGATTAGCGCTCCGCGGTCTGGATCCAGACCCACCTGCTGGTTAATCCGGACCCAACCAGATTTTAAACATTTATAAATTACCGCATGGCAGTGTCTAATTTCACTTGCGCCTCTTCTCCTGTTAATACGGTAAAGCCCTCCGGAGCGTCCGGCTCCAGGCTGCACGTGATCCAAATGAGCCAATGAGCTGTCAGTCTGGGTTGCTGCTGCTGCTACTTTTAGACACAGCAGGCAAAACTGTGGCAAGCCGGGCGATGGGAAAGAAGGAGAAGACGATGAGAAAAAGAGAGCAGAGAAAGTGTGGACTGCTGGAAGAACTGCGGTGAACTGGTGAAAGAAAAGTGAAATGGCGTGCTCAAAGATGACCCTGCACATTTAGAGGATGTTTGGCTCAACCTGCTGCTGTGAAGCAGGATTCTCCACCATGAACAGAATCAACAATAAATCTGGATCCAGGCTCAAAATGAGCACCTTGATATGTGCTTGAGAATGGCTTAGTCTCCATTCAAACCCAGGTTTAAAGCCTTGCAGGGCAGCCTAAAGCCCACTGCCAACATTAAGACAGAAAAAAGAAAGAAAATAATAAACGTTCAGTTCAGGGGTTTGAGAAAATATGGGAATCAGGAAATTGTCTAGATACCAAACTGAAAGATTGTCCTCTACTTAAAAAAACACTTAAGATTTTAAAATTGAAAAATGTATGTATATGCATAAACACCTGCATTTTATTTCAGTGTTAAATTCTGTTTAAAGTGACAGATTATAATTAAAAATGTCTCCGGACCTTTACTGGTTGATGACTCAAAATTTCCCACAAAGCACCTTGAAAAGTAGCGATCAACCATGGTCATTAGATGAGCAGATATTTCCCTGAATGCTTTGCAAAAGCACTCCCAGCAAACCAATATTGGATTTGTTGTGACAACATCCCGCTGTCGGGTAGTGTGAGTGGCGACAAATAACAAAGATAGTGCATGCACCGTGTGGAGAGGCAGAGTTACGCGACCAACGGGGAGTGAAAAGTAGTGATCATCTGTCCGCTCAGTTAACTGAGTTCACTATAAAGATTTCAGACACTGCCTTTCTCTCCCTAATAAAGCCTGATTGAATTATCTAAACAAACTTGGTATCTTCTTACCTTAGTAACCATTTCCAACACTGATATTGCTACTACTAAAATCATTTAAAGCAAACTTGTTCACCAATGTGAAAAAGGCACTATCTCAAATGTTGTCATCATATAGTTCCTTATATATTTACGTGCACCCATTGACCCATCTTTCCTGTCAGTGGTCAGACAGTGGTTGGTGCTGATTGTATTGAAGCCTCGCTTCTGTCAAACTGCCCAAGTGCAGCTTTGGCTACAATGTAGTGCACCACCATCAATTCAATTCAATTCAGTTTATTTCTATAGCGCCAATTCACAACACACGTCATCTCAAGGCACTTTCCAGTTAACCAGATCATCCAGTCAAATTGATTCAAAGTTTTCTATCTAAGGAAAACCAGCTGATTGCATCGACTCATTGACTCTTCAGCAATCCCTCACACTAATAATGCTTGTAGGGACAGTGGAGAGGAAAAACTCCCTTTTAACAGGAAGAAACCTCAAGCAGAACCACACCTCAGTTTGGGATTGTGTGTACAAATAAATTTCTAAGTGTAACTTAACAAAAAATGTTTTGTCCCTTGTTTCATTCTGCAATATGTGTCTCAGAACCAACTTAATGCTGCCCTCTCAATGCTGAGTGGTGGCTTTTGCAGTTTTATTGTCCTATTGGTTCAAACAGTACTTGCTTTTGTCACTATAGTCTTGCATTCAGGTATTCAAGCAACTCACATCCTCCACAGCAAACCATCCATTGCCTTGCCACCTGCTTCAGGTATCGCTGATTCCACATCCTGAATTAGCTGCTCAGAATCACTAAGGCCCCTGACCAGAGGGCTCTGCAAAGCCTCCTTCAACCTCCATTTATGGAGGGTAAAAATCCTCCACCTAAATCGATCTATCCATTGCGTAACTACCAGCATTCCTCTATCCTTTCTACATGCTTAAAATTAAGCTAGGACCACTGTCTTGCTAACCTGACTCCGCCAGATGGATTTGCTCCGCATATCCATCTGGAAACCTTCCGTTGAAGTAATTTTGGGAAGGGGCAAAAATACTGGTTAGCTGATTGGCCTATGTTGGTGATAGACGGGCCAAATAAACCAATCAGATCAACGAAGCGTATGACGTACTATCAGCCAGGCTACTCTTGCCGAAACCAGTCGGGAGAAGAGCATAAACATCTTTTCCTCTGAGAAAAGCCTCCAGAGCAGTGTTTTGCTCTTCTTTCAGTGAAGAAATACTCTGTAATTCCGATAAAACTTGCTCGATAGCCACGCTAACGCTAGTTTCATCGGCTGAAGCCACCATGTTCTTTAGTCTGAACTGTTGCGCTTCTCGTTGCGTCACACCTCAACCCGCCTCAAAGCCAACGCTGATTGGACGTTCGTTTGGTGAACGGCTCCAAATTTTCTTCGACGGAGAGTCTCCAGACTGACTAGCGAGCGAAATCTTGAAAGCTCGTGAGATCAGGATGGTCTCACGAGGCTACAGTCTTGCGTCCTGTCCACCCCCAGCAATCATCTCAACATATCGTCCTGCCCCTCAGGGTCCCCTGTTACTGCCCATTGGAGTGGCGTTTATTTCACTTTTACATCAAGGTGTTTCACTTTAAATGTTCCTGACAAATTGGCCTTAACATTTTCTGTTTCAAATGGGACGGCTGCCACTTTTTTAATAATTTAAGAATCATATACCTTTGGCAGGTAATCATCAAAGCAAAAACTAAGCAGTGTAAAGGTGTTTAAAGCTACCAAGTAGTTCTTGGGCAGTTTGGAGATGATCAATAAGCAGAATTAATTGGGCCCCCTGTGGTTATAGCTGAACTTCTTTTTATTATACATTCTTAATTCTTCAACCAAAAACGGGCTTAAATCTGATAAAAAGGGACTTTCGCTTAGCTTTTTAAAGATGTTTCAGCATGTCTCCAGGAGTCTTTCTTAATTCTGTCAGCTCACAACAGAGCAATGTGAAGTTGGAGTGCTGATGTTTTAAAGAAACACGTAGGTTCATTTTTCTGCCCATTCTTTTGTTGTGCATGGCTTTTGTATCTTATCATGAAAAGCATGTTTATGTAACCTGTTTGGAGTGAGTTACAAGACTGCAACCACTTGAAAACCGAAACCACAATCCTTCACTCCTGTTTAGTGATGGATTTTTCTCTTTTAGCAAAGAAAGTTTTTTTCACCTATCTTTTAAACCATCTGTCCTCCCTGTCCAAAATGTAAATATTTTTTTTGTCATTACAATTCTAGGGCTGCATGGTGGTGCAGTGGGTAACACTGATGCCTTGCAGCAAGACTGTTCTGGGTTCAATTACTGGCCCGCAGTCCTTCTGCATGGAGTTTGTATGTTCTCCGCATCCATGCTTGGGTTCTCTCCGGGTATTCCGGCTTCCTCCCACAGTCCAAAAACATGGCTGTTAAGTTAATTGGCGTCTCCACATTAGGTGTGAGTGTGCATGGTTGTGTGTCTTGCCCTGTTAAAGACTGGCGACCTGTCCAGGGTGTACTCCGCCTCTCACCCATAGACTGCTGGAGATAGTCACTGGCCCCACTGCGACCCTGACAAAGGACTAAGCGGGAGAAGATGAATGGATGGATTTCAATTAAAACCAATTTAATGCAATTTAAAAATACTTCCTTAATGCCAAAGGGAAATTAAATAAATTGGTTGCCCTTTGGGCTTGAGCCACAAGTATAGAGCTAACTCTGGCACAGAGCGACTGGCTCTGCTACGCTATGCAATGCATATGTGTAGTTGTTTAGATTCTCTAACTTTTGCTTTGTTTTAGGTATTCTTTCTTTGTGGAAAAAAAGAGTTTCATTTTGGGATTTGAAATTCACTGGTATGTTATATTAGCAATGAATTGGAAAAGACTTAAGAAACACTGAGCAAATGTCCAGTTGCCTCTGATTCCACCCTGTTTTATGGTTTTATGTCCAGATGATGGACAATTTACAAAGGCTTGTTTAATATTTCCATGACTCGGGTTTTGATTGTTTCCCCCATTTTCCATCAGGTTTGGATCTGATGTATCTCCATGATGACAGTGAAAACATGATGGACAGTTTTATCGTTCAGTTGACTGATGGCAAACATCAGCTAGAGAGACGGGTGATGGTGGAAGTTCTACCAGTGAATGATGAAGAACCTCATCTTATCAGGTTTCGTGAAAGTCTTGTTAACAATTTTTTGTCAAAAGTCAGTTCTCATGCGACCTTTTAGAACAAAAGTGACCCCTGTGTTCTTCTTGTAGGAACAGTGGGCTTGAGGTGAAACCGGGAGAAGCTAGGGTTATATCCAGCGTTACACTGTTTGCTGAGGACAAAGATACCCCCTCTACAGAGATCATGTACATTTTTGAGAGCGTTCCAACACAAGGAATACTCCAACTACAGGTAAGAATAAACATTTCAAAGCTGAGTCCCCTGTTGTGGCCACATGCAATACTGTTGTCCTTTTGTTGCCTCAGTCATTTAGGAAATATTACAGGCTAAATTCTGTTTAATCTTTTATCTCCCTTGTCAACCTCCAACTTCCATTCTACATGCACTTCTGGTAAGAAATCAACTGTTTATGTGTTTTAGGAAGGCCAGAATTGGGTGACACTTACAGCTGGGAGAAGGTGTACCCAGGACATGGTTGACATGAACCTTTTGCGTTATATACACACTGGCCATCATGCCACTAAAACACAGGACTTCTTTGTTTTCTACTTGATGGATGGAAAGAATCAGTCACCACCACAGCACTTCCAGATTTCTGTCAGAGATCTGGAAAAAGGTACTGGAATTTAGCATTAGATGTAGAATTACTTCTCTTCTCTTGTTATTGTTCTGGCTACCGGTACACATGAACAGCACTGTTATAAAAAGTCTTTACGAAACTAAGTCCTTGTAGAAAGCAATAATTACAGTATATGAATAAGATATATGGTGCCTTATTTGATAGCGTTTGAGCATGTTACTCCTTTAATTAACAGGGAAGTTCTAAACTTGATTTATGCTTGCCGCATTTGCAAGTTCCTCATGGCCACATTATGTTATTTTGGGCTTCAACACCCCTCCGCATGGACCCCATAGGGACAAAATGTAAGCTTGGAGAACCTAGGAAAATTTGTAAGTATGCGGAAGGGTCAACGCAGAAAACATGGATAGTGAGGAGTAGTTCCTGCTGGTCAGGGTTTACGGTCCGTGGTCCCAAAGGGAAAATTGGCCATCAGTTGACTTTCGAAGGCTGAAGAAAGCTAGCCTGGGTGCCATTCCGAACTTAGTCCCGCCCACAACGTTTGAGGTCGGGAAGTTCGGTCTGGCATTGCTCAATAGTAGCGCGAGTATGCTCGCACAATATCTGGCGGGCCAATCAAATTGTCAGGGCGGCCTTATACGATGATGGACAGATGATCAACAGTAACGTAATCAACCACGTCACCAAAGCGCGCTTGGGTGACAACAACAATGGCTGCCGCTGGAGAGTTGAGGTATGTAGATAATGCTATTAGGTCTGTTCTAAAAGATATCGACAGCAAGTTAATTTTAAAACAGGAACAGAGAAACGTGATCAAGGCTCATCTTCTTATTCTAGGCGTGCAACTGCACGCTTTGATTTTTGTTGACAACAACTATGCGTCGCCTAACATACGTCACGCACTCCGTTGCTCTTATTGGTTGTAGGTTTATCCAATTGAGTGCAGAGGCATTTTTTTTCCTGGTTCGTTCGAAACACGCCCCATAATCACAGCTCTATGGAGCAGCATCAGACTCATATTCTGACTAGAATTGCGTAGGACTACGTCAGGCTAGAAGAAAGCATGAGACATGACAGAATTAGACCAAGTGTACCCAGTTGGGGACTCGTGCTGACACTTTGGCACCCATGAATCCTTCACAAAAGTAAAATCAAACAGTAGTAGGGTCTTGTGGTAAATGAGGGGTGTAAAAGGCATGATGTGTGGCCATTTTGCCTCTACACCCATCCCCTTGGTTTGGTATCGAAATACAATGACTTCTGGCTGGTAACCTATCATTCTTAGGGAAGCATTGGGTTGGTTATGAACAATTGGGACATTGCTGGACTCTGATGGGAACTCTCCCTTGGTTCTTCTAAGTTTGTGAAACAATAGTGGACCCTGTTTTGGACATATGTGGCCTGCTTGAAAGGCTTTAAGACCCACGATTTGCTCCAGAAATCTTTCTCAGGTTGCTGGTTGTACATTTTAAAACTTGTTTTAGGTCAGTTCTAGCATTAACTCTTAACGTAGGCGAGGATTTAGGTGGGAGATACTCCAGGACACCATGGCTTTCTTAGAATGATTTGATAACAACCAACAGCAAAGAAACATTAATTAATGAAGTTTTCTTTCCTTATACAGACAGACTTCTAATTGGAACCTCTATAACCTTCTACTTGTGCTTTCAGGAAACATTGCCATCTTTGTGAAGCCGGTAAATGTCAGCCGAGGAGACCGTGTTGTTCTTACCACCGATGTGCTGCTGGCAACAGATGACACAGACAAGCCAGAGGAGCTTCTATACGTTATCACCAGCCCACCTGCTCAGGGGCACATAGAGTACATCAAACATCCAGGGGTGATTATATCCACCTTCAGCCAAATGGACATAGCAGCAAACCTTGTTGCTTACGTCCACGACAACAGAGGAGAAAAGGCAACAGAAAAGTTTCAGTAAGTCTGAATACCTTTAAGTTTTAGCAACTTTCCATGACAAGTCAAAATACAAAAAGGGAACAAAATCTTTAACATTTAAGTTTTGTTTAAGCGGCATACACTATACGAGTTTTTGCAAGTTTCGGGCCGATTCTCCTTTTGTGCAAAAATGTTTTTGATCGGGCCCAGCTTCAGCCTCATCATGCTTCATGCTTCAAGTATTATACAGGGGGTAACGAGGGACAATTAGCCCCTCACAACCACCTCTTGATCAGGAATCGTAAGGTTGGGAGAAAATCAAACATGCTTGACATTCAATCGGCCCTTGTGAGGTGTTCTTAGACAAATTCAATTCAATTCAGTTTATTTCTATAGCGCCAATTCACAACACATGTCATCTCAAGGCCCTTTACGGTTCACCAGATCATCCAGTCAAATTGATTAAAAGTTTTCTATCTAAGGAAAACCAGTTGATTGCATCGACTCATTGACTCGAAGGCAATCCCTCACACTAAGCGTGCTTGTATCAACAGTGGAGAGGAAAAACTCGAAAAACGTTAGAGATTGAACTAACAGATTCTGCAGAATGATGAAAAGGGGTCTCTATGTCTTAAATCCTGCTGTTGAACAGAGCTACAAGCCAATTTACCCGAACCTTGCGTGCTGCTCACAGTGCAGTTCTCCTTCTTCCTGATTGACGAGTCCGACTAGCGCTTTTTCTAGGAGGTGAGTCCGAAATGTCGTTTTTGGACGTACAGTGTGAGCCAGTAGATCACATCCGAGCGTCAGGCCGCACAGTGTAGGAACATACATCGTGAGCTGTGAACTTTCAAACCCTGTGGTTGTGTCGTACAGTTTCAGCTATAGCTGAGTACAACGATTGAAAATATTGTACAGGGTACGCCCGGTCAACAAAAAAAACTCACAAACACGATCCATCTTTAGCTTGTCGTCATCCTCATGAAGAAAAGAAGCGTAAACAAAATAATTTAATCATCACTGACTAAAACGACACTGCACAGACTACTCGTAACCTCCCGACTTAACTAGACAAAGTCTTGGTCCAGATCCTGTATGCTAATACCCGGTCTGTTGTGTGTTTTGACAGGTTTGTTGTAAGCAATGGTAAGACTAGTCGACATGGAAGCTTAGAGCTGCATGTGGAAATGGTGGATCGTGTTCTGCCATCACTGACGTCCAACAAAGGCCTCCAGGTCCCTCAGGGTTCCACCATGATCCTTGGCCCAGACTGTCTCTCTCTGTCGGATCCTGACACTCCACCTGGTGCCCTGACCTTTTCTCTCCACCAGCCTCCGCAGTATGGGACTCTTCTTTTAGCTGGTGTTACACTGACTGCTGGCTCAAACTTTTCAATGAAACACATCAAGGAGCTGGAGGTGACATACAGACATGACGGGGGACCGTCTCAGATCGACCGGTTTGCTTTCACGGCCTCTGACACATCCAGACGAGGTTTTTTGTTAGATGGAAAGCTGCAAACGGAGCCAGTGTTTTTCACCATTCAGGTGGGGAAAAGAAAAATATACAGGTTATGAGTTAAATTGATTTTAATTTGGTTTTGCTGCCATTTCCTTTCAGTGTGGGACTCCATAATGGAGAGCTATAATAAATATGATTTGGCACAAACATTTCTGGTTTATTTTCAGATCAAGCCTTTAGATAAATCTTCTCCAGAAGTAATGAAGCTACTCCCACTTTGGAAAGCAGAGCTTTTACCCGATGGCAGATATGGGATTTTCCTGACATCTCGAGAGCTTAAGGCTCAGGACAGAGACAGCAGAGAAGAAGAGCTCATATTTTGGATAGTTCGTTCACCTTATTTTGGCTACCTTGAAAACATTACCACAGGTCAGTATAACGATGTCATTCTATCCACCCTGCATGATGCTGGTCAGTTCACTACTTTGCCTTTTGGTTGTTATTTCATTTATGTAGGGTACCACTAAAAGGGTCAGCCTTGGGATCTTACAGTTCTAAGGGATTAATTTTGGTTAATTCAAATATTGATGTAAGTCAATAATTCAAGCACGCTTGTAGCGACAATGGAGAGAAAAACTCATAAAACCTCCTGCAGAACCAGAACCAGGCTAAGCCTAAGTGGCCATCTGCTGAGGCTGACAGGGGTTCAAGGAGAATATAGCAGACATAGAAAAAACAAGCTGAGATGCAAAAGGCAGCTATTAACAAGCTCCACAGGCGGCCTCTTCCGGGAAACACGCAGCCAGGCAGACAAGCTCCGAGCCAGCTCCCATGTCAGAGGATGAAGAGAGAACACACTGGAAAAAATCTAAATCTAAATAATTATTTTTTTTCTCAAAATAAGTGCATCTGTTTCAAAACTGAGAAGGCAAGTGAGAGACCTCGCCAATATGGAGGATAAAAAGTGCCAAATTTAAATAAATAAATACAGCATTAAATAAATCATTAAATGTGTCAATAATTAATTAAATGAAATGTGAAAATAAATAAATGAGTCATTCATTAATTAAAACCACGTCACTAATATAAAGTGCAATAAATAAATAAATACAGCGATAAACAATTAATTAAATGTGTAATTCATTAAATAAATAAGGAATTAAATATATAAATGTGTCATTAATTTAATAAAATATGTCTTCATTTTATTAAAAATATATATATAATTATTTCAGTGTGCATTTAATTATTTCATGGTCCTGTATCGCAGTGCATCGAAACCATTAAAAGAATCTGTCAAACTCACCCATCAAAGTTAGGGGGCGGTTATCTAACACCTGATTGGTCTTCCTGCACATTAAGGCGAAGCAAATCGATTACAGAGACTCGATTTGCGTTAACCCCGCCCCCTAACTTTGAGTTACATGGTTTTAATTAATGAATGACACATTTATTTATTTAATTCCACATTTAATTAATTATTGACACATTTAATTATTTATTTAATGCTGTATTTATTTATTTAATTTTGGCACTTTTTAACCTCCATACACCAATGGAACAAGACAATTTACATTAAAAATAAGAAAAAAAAAACAATTGCATTATCTAATTTCCAGTGCATATTATCTAATTATCTTATTTTAAGAGAAAGAAAATACTAATTCCAACTGCAAATACTCCCACCCACCTACTTAAATTAGGGATAAATACTAGGCCTGGGCAAAAAATCAACTCAATGAATTAATTCGAATTTGTTGTTGCGGTTGATAAAAAAAATAAAATAAAAAATAGCAACTCTGAAATTTTGCCTCCCCGGAGCTTCTGTTGCTGGAGTATTACTCCCACGGTGCAGATCGGCAAGTAACATCATGGCTATCGTAGACATAATATACCGAGACGCCTCATTTGAAGGCTGTTACAGCATAGCCTCGTGAGACCATCCTGATCTTGCGAACTTTCAAGATTTCACTCGCTAATCAGTCTGGAGACTCTCCGTTGAAGAAAATTTGGGGCCGTTCACCAAACGAACGTCCAATCAGCGTTGGCTTTGAGGCGGGTTGAGGTGTGACGCAACGAGAAGCGCGACAGTTCAGTCTAAAGAACATGGCGGCTTCAGCCGATGAAACTAGCGTTAACGTGGCTATCGAGCAAGTTTTATTGGAATTACAGAGTATTTCTTCACTGAAGGAAGAGCAAAACACTGCTCTGGAGGCTTTTCTCAGAGGAAAAGATGTTTTTGCTCTTCTCCCGACTGGTTTCGGCAAGAGTAGCCTGGCTTGTGGTTGTGTTTTCGTCGTCGCTCTGTTAGTACGTCATATGCTTCGTTAACTGATTGGTTTATTTGGCCCGTCTATCACCAACATAGGCCAATCAGCTAACCAGTATTTTTGCCCCTTCCCAAAATTACTTCAACGGAAGGTTTCCAGATGGATATGCGGAGCAAATCCATCTGGCGGAGTCAGGTTAGTTGCAGCAGAGCTGAGGTGCTTAGAGGGCAGCCATCTTGGATCTGACCACAGTTAAGACAGCTGCTGTCAGAATGAATAGGAGGTACCTTAGATCTTATTCAAGTCACATGAGTCAGAGACAATATTACAATAATCTCTTACAAGTTAAAACCCATTAAAAGACCAAAATAAACACATTATCTATGCATATATGCTCTTTAATAAGTTAACGTGTGTCATATATGTGTAGGCTAGACCAGGGGTAACCAGTAAAGGTCTAGAGACATTTTTTATTATGATCCATTATTTTTTAAAAAGCACTTAACATTGAAATCAAATGTTTATAAATCCATGTTATACATTGACTTTTTAATAAAAAAATATAAAAAGTAGATTGTTTTTGAAGTAGAGAACAACAATCTTTCAGTATGGTATGTAGACAATTTCCTGGCTCACTTTTTATACCTAATTCTCGTCCTTAAATTCAAGTTCTCGTATGAGACACAATGTGTTGTAAAATAGAGAAATGTAAAATAATTTAGAATTTCTCTTACTATTCATCTATCAGTATTTTATGATTATATTTATGGATCTACAGTGGTTGGACTACTGGGGTAGAACATTTTTGTTTTTATGAAATAAGTGTAGGAAGAGTTCAAGATGCTCTGCAACCTTGACACTTCATTCTACGAAAGAGGATTAGGGCCACTGGAAAAAAAAAAAAAGTTCACTAATTTTTAAATTTTATTTCAGCTTTACATGGGAAAAAAGTCAGTTTCTCGGAATTCTGACTTTAATCTCAGAATTCTGACCTTTTTCTCGGAATTCTGACTTTAATCTGAGAATTCTGACCTTTTTCTCAGAATTCTGACTTTAATCTGAGAATTCTGACTTTATCTCAGAATTCTGACTTTCTCAGATTAAAGTCAGAATTCTGAAAAAAAAGTCAGAATTCTGAGAAAAAAGTCAGAATTCTGAGTCAGAATTCTGACTTTTTTCTCAGAATTCTGACTTTTTTCCCATAATAAACTGAAATAAAATTTTAAAATCTGTTAACTTTTTTTTTTTTTTTACTGGCCCTAATCCTCTTTCGTATCATTCAGATAAAAAAACAAAACGTTTTTCATTTCTCTTCACAGGCAGATTTGTGCCACAGCGCTTCTCGCAGTCTGAGCTCAGCAGAAGGACAATTGCTTATATCATCAGTCCAGATAGGGAGATTCTCTCAGACAGCCTGGAGTTCAAGGTGTCTGATCCTTTAGGTAACATGGGGCCCTCTCACATGTAAGAAATGTTCAATTTCACTCTAATTATTTATCCGATTTACTGAATTAGCCATTTGGTTTTCTTCATGCATGGTCCTTTTCTTTGCAGACTTGAATTCCAGTGGAGCAGAGTGGATTTTTCTCAGTCTGAGTCATACTCATGTGAGGAGCAGGGAAAAATTTCTCTGGACATCATTCGAAGTGGGAACCTAGTCGAGTCATCTTACGTCACTGTCAAGGTCTCCATCATGTGCTGATAAAACTCAGGGTCATGCAAAGGAAATTGCTGCAGTGCTAAAGCCATAATTTTTTTTCTTGTGTTTGCTTTCTTTCAGGTGATTGAGGGCACCGCAACTGCAGAAAAAGACTTCCGTACGAGCCTCTCTTCGCTGATTCAGTTCGATCCAGGTATCAAAATCTTAGTGGCAAAAATGATTTTTTTTTTTGCAAAAGAGTAGCAAAGAAATGTTTTGTTTGATTAGAGGTTTATGCTGGTTGAATTTTAGAACTTCTAACTTTTGTCAAAGCTTTAAAACAAAAGTAGCATCAACAGAAATGTGTTGAATTAGCTGAATTGATCGATTTGAAGAGGGTCTGGTCTGCTAACATGACCCAGCTTTAGAATCAGGTCTTCTTCAGCCTCTAATAGGTTTTCAACCACAATCGTCTTGGCTTTAGCTCCATCGATCGTTTCTATCAACAGACCAGCTTCCTGCAGAATAAACCGACCTCTTAAGCCGGGCATTCACTGCACGATTTTTTATAAAAGTTGTGTGCAGCTACAGCTCAGACTGTACAACGAAACTGTAGGGTTTATAAGTTTACATCTCACGATGTATGCTTTCACACTGTGCGGCCCGACGATCTGCCTGCTCACACTGCACGTCTAAAAACCAAGTGGGACTAAGAGACTACTCGGACTTGTCTACCTGGAAGCCAAACAAGTAGAAGAGGAATATTAAGCTCACTAGAGTGATACGCACTGCCTTGGCAATTTGTGCGATTTTGTGCTGAAAGCCCTAAAGAGAAAAGGCAACGACATATTTGGACAAAGACATGGCTGAGCAAACATGGCTACTACGGTCTGCCAATTTTCCAAGAACTCCATTTCACTCGCACCATGCCAGGTCCCTGTGTTTTTCGTCAGAGAGGAAGAAGGATCCTTATTTTATGCGCAATGAGCACTGAGCATTTGCTGATGACGGACAACTAAATTTAAAATATGTTTGATTTTCTCCCGACCCTATGATTTCAGATCGGGAGATGGTCATGAGAGGCTGATCGCAATATCCAGGGTTTAGAAGGAAAACTAGAAATGACAGTCCAGTGTTGTCAACTAAGCAACTTTGTGCTATATTTAAGGATTTTTCTGCCGCTTCTATTGTAGCAACTTTTCTGTTCCAAGTGATTTCAAGACACAAATCTGTGGACTTTTCTGTGTTTTTGGCAAATTAAGTGACTTCAAGTGAAAGTAGAAATCATTGTTTCAGAACAGCAGCGAGAGCCGCTGTGATTCTCTACTAAGCGCTTCCCTAAGCGCTGTGTCACAGGCATAGACTTCTATCTTTTAAAATACTTAACTTCCTAAACTTTATACAACACTTTTCTTAAGTATTGAACATTCTCATTAGGAGATAACATTCAATCATTTGCAAAATTGAACAGCAAAAACAGTAAAGGCTAAGAACAGAATGCCCAGTATTCAAGGCAGACAGTCGGATATTTCAAAAATCGTTTATTTAAAAATGATAGATCTGCAGTAGCAGGAAGGACGTCTAAGGCAGGAACCTCTGCAGGAGGAGAATGCAGGTTAGTGATCATGTTGATCTGACGGAGGATGATAATGAAAATGAGAGTCACTAACCTGGTCTTATAGCTCAGTCCGTGCCCAGAGGATGAGGTTGATTCCAGCCCATAGGCTGCCAACAATATGCGAAGGGATGGGTCCAGTGAGTTCCAGAAGCTGCTCCCGAGGTCAGGACAGGCAGGAGATCAGATGATAATGTCAGGTCAGGAAAACAGATCAGAACAGGGACAGGAAGGCTCAGAAGTCCAAAGGCAGAATGGGTCAGGATCAGGTAAACAGTAACACTAAGGTATGGAAGAGAGACTCTCACCAAATGCTCAACAATAATCCAGCACTGATGACTTGTTACAGGGCTGGTTAAATAGAAGCTGGAGCAGGTGGATCAGATGAACAGTAATGAGAAACTGGGCGGAGCTAGGCAGGTGAATGAAAAGAGTAAACCAGCCAGTCATCAGCGCCATGATCATGACAAAAACATAGATAATGAAAGTATTCTTTAAAAGCAACTTCTAATATACAACCTTGGTTCCGTAGATTTTTCTTTTACTGAATCCAGTTGCAGCACAAAGTAGTGGAAAAATATACCAAGTTTAGGGCTCAGAAAACCACATTCATTCAACAGAAGTCTGAGTTTTTTATTTTCATGGTTACCTCAAAGTAAAATTCCTCAAACATTTTTTGCTTGGAATCATGGTGGCATTAAATGTTGCTACTTTTTACAATCACAACAGAGTCACAGCAAATTAATCAGATCAGTCGTGTAGCGTATCCTGGGAGAACAATTGCATTTCTGTTGGCCCACTCTTTTTTGAATCCTCCATTTTTATATTCAACCCTCCTGAGTTTTTGAACAAGTAATCATAAATGTTGTCTGAAACCGATCGGTTCTGAGTTCAGACCGAGCTTGGATCAGTTAACCTTGCCAAGCTTGGTTCTTACGACCATTTACACTTCATGCTAGTGCATTTTCTCGCCTCCTATCGGTGGCCCACAATACTACAGGTCTCAAGGCGGGAATTATGCAAACAAAAATGGTGGTGCCCACAACATCCAGGATATTATTTCTTTTATATTAGTGATATTTCATTATTTGCGGCATGTCAGGTGAAGAAGGTATCCCTCGTGGTCGTGGTATCATCTCAGTTCACACCATGCTCTTTTGATGACATTTATTGTTAATAAGCTGAGCAGAAGTTCGTGTTGTGAACAGGTGAAGAGACATT